>VZTO01014699.1:1126-62988 GCA_013400615.1 Syrrhaptes paradoxus | reverse complement strand
AGTTTGTCTCCTGATCCAACTTGATGTTTAGAATGCATACTGAGAGGAATTTGTTTCCTACCAGAGGTAGTTTACAACACATGAAAGAGCAATATTATTTCATAATATTCAAAAGTAGTTATCTTACCGACCCAAGAACACCCTGTATAGTGATAGAGATAGATATCTGTACCATGGAGTGTTCCCAAGCCCCAGCATGGGTGCTGGCCATTTCTCAGCTCCTCCTCAGAATACATCCTGGACATGCACCAGCTCTCCTGTTCTGGAACAGCAACCATATGTGAATGACAGAAAGGAATCACAAAATGCATAGGTAAGGCCCTTGCTCAACATAATCAATGGACGATGACACAGACTGCTCTTTGGTGTGCATCTACCCTGAAGTCTTGGTGCCTTGGACTCTCCAGTACAACATTCATCATCTTGTACTGCTACACAACTGCTGTACTGAGCATACAACCCATCCAGCGAAACATGACAAACAGAAGATGCATAGTTCAACTTGGTTAAGCCTCTGTGTAGGTGACCATCTGATTATTTTTGCTTGTTTCTGTAATAAGTATCACTACAGGAAAAAAAAATATTTCATATTATAATCTTATTGGCATATCTAAAACTCAGTGATGCTTAAGAAAACCCAAAAGTCACATGAATGACGTGTTCCTGAAAGGATAGTTTATGTCTTTCAAAATAGTTTATGTTGTCCCTTAACATTACTCGAGTTGTACTGTGCTTATCAAAAACACCTGAGATCACGGTCTTAATGGCTATTCAGTCCTCCTCAGGCACAGAAAGGCAAGATTCAAGACATTTGTATTTCTACAAGTGTTCTACAATGTTACATCTACCTGCAAGAACAACACGTTGGGAAATAATTTGTTTCCTCCGTTTACCTTCTAATGCACCCTCATCACAGAAGGTCTCAGATTTTACTTCACTTCAACAAGAAGTATATACCTTTAAATGCTGTTTATCTGCTTGCCATCTTGTCATTGATGGTAAATAATGGCATCACCCACCTTCTCCTGCATCTCATTATGTATTTACAGCATCAATAGACTAGAAAGACCAGTAGCATCCGCATCTCTACAAAATGAATGTGTACACTGATACATAGAGCATGTTTCAGCTGTGTAACTTTGCTGTTCTACTGCCTATTCACAGATGTTGACAGCTTTATTTAGTTCTAACCATTTATATTTACAAAGGGATCAGAAGAATAATATCTTCCAGGGGAGCAAGCATTCCACAGTCAAGTACCTAAGGCTGCTTTTTTTCCCCCCACTTGTACTCAAATTATTCAGACAAAATTTCAGAAGATTTAGAAGCCTGGCTTTTTTTGGAGGCTGTTTATTCTTTTTTTGCTTTACTAAAAATGTCACGTTAAAAGCAGGATAGTGGGGCAGCACAGCAGATCCCTTCTCAGAGGACACCAGACTTGCATTGTGTTTGTATTTTTCTCTAATACTTTGCAGTCCTCCATTTTCTAAGATTCACAATCCCTTACTCTTCTGTACAGCCTACATTTCCTTCCAGCTTACCATTCTAAAACTTGTTTTCAAGTTGGATAGAAGCAGATCTACTGATCTTCATTACTGATTTTTTCACACTTCTGAAACAACGGGCATCTTTGGGTATCTTCTAAGAACTTAGTGGATGGGCTGCTCTACGACTTATGAAAAATAGATTGAGATAATTTAAAAAAACTCATCCTGTCTGTGAAAAGTGTGTTTTGAAATGGAAAGAAAAGGTAGGACTAATGTGTGGCTGATGCTGGAAACACCTGTGTTTGCCTCTAATACATCTTAAGAAGTATTTGTGTCTAGTTCCAAGATATTTTCCATGATGCATTAAAGCGTTGCGTCCATCACCTAATTTACTTACACTGTGTTTTGAAATCAACCATTCAAAATAATGTTCTGAAGCAATACTTATTTTTTCTACTACTTTAGATCTCATTCATATTTTCTATTTTGTTAGGAATAGTATCAATCCATTACTGCTTTACTCAAAAGTAAGAAGTACTAAATTCCACAGTGTATCAGTTCTTTCTGAATAACAGAGAACGCAACACCAACAGTTACACAAGCGTGTAGGATGCCTCAGTACAGTAATAGGGTTTTCAGTACATGTTCATTTCTGACAAGAATTCATTTTAGTAATTTCAATTCCTGTTACATGGGTCTTATTATAGTCTTTTCTACTACAACACTTTTTTCTTTCTTAAAAAACACATTCTCTTGTTCCTGCAGAGTTAATAAAATATTGCAGGAAATACCATATGCTTGCAATCACTGAATATACAACTAAGGAAATTTAAATACCATGCAATCTCTGGTACCCCCTAAGTTTCCTTCCCTGCCCCAAGCACCACACAGCTCCACCACTGAGCTCAAGTTACCGAGCTCTTTGAAAGGTACGTATAATTTATACAATTCTGATTACCCTGACAGTATGAAGAAACAGTTTTGGAAAGTCTGCAACTGCTTAAAGAAACATCAACTGTTTTGTCCCATGGGAGGAGACTGTTTAGAACTATGCATTAAGCAACAAAAAGCAAAAGAGCCAGAAGGAACTTTATAAAACATACAATAAACTTGGACTAAATCAAGACAAGATTTGAGTTTAGCCAGTTCTATCACTTATACATTACTGAAAAAACAAAGCCTAAGCAATTGTTAAACTACATCTGACTAAAATTTGTGCATATTACTGTAACTGTGATGAGACACAAGCAATGTCATACAAATGGCAAAGAAAGATCTTGTAGTTCATAAAAGGAAATTTTTGTAGTAGAGTGGAGGAGAAAGATTTGACACCAGTAATAGGGGATTTGCCAAGTTGTGGGGTTTTTTTCAGCCTGGCAACAGAATGCTTATTAAATATTTTAGCCAACAAATAGGAATTGTTCATAAACAAACCTTGACTTTTGCCAACACATATGTACAAGGTTGCATGTGTGTATATGTTTGCACATGTATTCAGCTATACGTAGCTGTAAATTACTTCAATATTTGCCAGCTTAGTTTTCCACTGTAGCTGGTATTTTAGAATATTATTTATTTTTATATAACTTCAGGAACTGTCACCCTACCAAATCATGTCTACTTTAGTCACAAGTCATTTTAGTGGCTACCCAGTAAATATGTCACTACCCAAAACTGCCAAGCAACAGAAATCACCGTAAGAGGAAATGGGTGTGTCAAGTGACAGACACATTTCAAAGAGCAGGTTGTCTCAGCCCACTTTTGATATTCAACCAACCCTATTCTTCCTGATTATGTGGTGCCAACGTCACAAACATGAGCAGCAAAAAAACTTACTCTGTAATTAATGGAAGTTGTCTGTTTAATTGTAGAGAAGATGTGATTCGAAATAATTGCAGGCAATGTTGAAAGTTAAAATGTTCTGGGAAGATTTCTTCTTGTTAGGTGCACTGATTTGATAACATCAAACTATTTCCAGAGACCAAAGATCTCAGGTGACAGGCGTCGATTCCCTGAACAAGGCGTGATCGAGTAAGATGACACACTGCTAGGTGTCGGGTTGTCATGTGTTCCCCCCACTTCAAACCCCTTTCCTTCAAAGGGGAGCAGCAGCTCAGGTTTGCAGATAGCGCAAATCCACGTAGCAACACTGATTTTAATTGACTGATTATCTAGCCTGAACTATGGTGAAAGATCACTGTTTCCAAACCGTTACTAATACAGAATATTTTCTGCTGTTGGCAAAGAATTTACTTAAGAACAGAAAAATACAATACAGGATACTTTGGTGAGCTCTGATGTGATTTCATAATTGTGAAGTATGTCAAATATGAAAAGAAGAGTTGGAGCAGTAGCCAAAATATAATATTTTCAGGTATTTAATCTGTCTCTTCCTTGACTAAAAATAAAATCATATTAGAAAACTGTATTATGGGTAGCATTCCTCCCCTGAGTGCTTGCTTAAGACAGCAGACAAATCCACACAAGCAGGTTATGCCTGATGTCAATCAGACTAGTTTAGCTGTTGTTCTACATTCTCCGCAATTCTTTTAAGCCTTCCAGATTTTGTACAGACAACATTTCAACCCAAGAGAACAGTTTAGAAAGCTAGTTAAAAGGCAACACTATTAAAAGGGACAGATGAATTCTTAGAGCATTTTGTGCGAGTGTTGGCATGTTTCAGTTGTGTTTGCTGATCAGTTACACATACATACATGGAAACAATCTTGTTGTGAATCCATCTAAAGCAGTAGTTTGTACCCAAGTACACTCTAAAATTGCATGCCTCAGTGTTTCAAATATAGATCTCATTTGCTAATACAAGGATCACGTTCATTGGAATATAATTACAGGCTGATATACATCTACTCAGAGGAACAAAACAAACTATTGTCCTTGCCTTCATTCACTACACCAGAGTAAAAAGACATCAAGGTTTCTCAAATACATCGATTACATTTGTCCCCTGTCATTTAGTCTGGGAAAACTATCTGCTGGGCACGCAAAGGTTTGGAAGGAAGAGAGGTGCCATGAGTAGCATAGACAACATGCAAAGAAGAAAGATGACATAACTGACAAGCACACAGGTAGAGGCCTTTAATGGACTGAGGCAACATCAGGCAGCTGTATCCATCTTGGCCTTTCTCTGCACTACTCTACTGGTAAACCAAAGGACAGAAGAAAAAAATTCACCTGTCTACATGTTGGAGGGTTGAGCAATACACCAGTGCTAATGTTGTTGGAGAGAAAGCAAGAAAAAGCACCAGGTCCATATACAGAAACAGCATAAGAGAGGGGAATGGTAAGGTTTTGTTCATGCTCATATCAGTCAGGTGCTAGGACACACAGTAGGATGGTGGAACAAAACACTGTAGATTTTGAGGCAACAGGAACACTATCAATAGAAATCGGCACCACTTGTATAGGAGTTAGAGCTTTTGGGGAAAGTAATGAAAAAGAAGAACAAATAAAGACTTAGCTATAACTTGTATAAGCTATTGTTAAATTTCTTAACCAATCACTAAAGCAATTATTACAGGTAAGATACCAAAAGTGGAAAGAAAGGAGGAGTATCTAGTTAGATGAAATAATGACATTCAGGAGTAAGCTCTCCCCTCATATTGCTGTAATTGTTATTTTTCACCACTACTACAGCATTTTTTAAAAATTTCTTTATTTCCCCCCATCATCCCTATCAATTTCAAACCCACCATTTAAAAGTGTGTAAATCTTTCTACAGAAACCAAGTCAGGTTTGCTCATCTCCTGGTTAAGTTGCTCATTTGCACAGCACACTGTTTCAAACATGATTTATTAGTAAAACACATGCTTTAATGACTTGCCTTGTTTCTAAATTTATAAACCTGGGTTGATGGAGGTTTTTCTGTGTTAATGTTTTCCGGATCTTATTGCCTTGTCTGTGCAGAACAGGAGGCATTAATCAATATGGTTCAGTTAGTTACACAGACTCCCAGTTGCCCCAGCATTCGGGCAGGCGGTGGATTTTTAGCATCAGCCTTAACTGCCGGCTACAGACTGGCACCCAGGATGAGCCAGGACCAGCGTCACCCCCCAGCTCCTCACGTTCAAAGCAAACAATACGATAACAAGGAGGCACAGTGTGAATGGACAGGCAAGCCTGAAAGGCACAGAAGCGGGTAAGAGTCATACCCTGTTCTCCACACATGGGGAAGGGTGGGGGGCTGTTCCTACTCTGTAATTCTCATTTTCATCCCCAATCCAGGGGTGTGGGAGCAGAGGGTAAAGCTTCCATACCAGCCCCATCTCGTATGCTGGGACAAACTTAATGCTCAAGCTGCTTCTGCAGCACTGTATGAGCAGCTCTCTGAACCGTATCAGCACTTTGCATGCATTGTAAACTTGGGAAAAGAAAAATAAGTTAATTTAAAATGCGCCGCAGTTTGTGCCAGCGTTGTTAATGTCACCATGAAAGAATTCCCACCCTTAAACTGTAAATACTTGAAGAGCATGTTATCTGTGAGACTCAAGATTTTCACTGCTCAGAAAGCGTTGTTTCTTTGCAAGTGCAAGAAAATCCAAAACTTTCCCAGTTATTTTATTACTGCAATAGATTTTAAAACCAAGGAGGTCTTCCATGATGCTAAATTTAAGATTAGTTTGCCATCGTGTGCCGAGAGGTAGCACCAGGTGAGCAATGCTGAACACAACAATAAAAAATTATTTTTGCTTTACAATTTGCAATTCAATCATTTTCCACTTAGTCAAAGAAAAAATGCAGAGTTTCATTGCTGGTCTGGTATTAGAGCAGTTACCAATCAAGCACTGACACAGGGTCTGTTCCAAAACCTGCTGTACACTATAGAAACCTTCCTGAAAACTGATGAACTGAGGCTCAGACATCTCGCCCACATTACAGAAAATATATGCAGTGAAATATAAATAAACAAGCTGCTCCAAAACATGCAGTCAACCATGCGACCACCCGGGGGACTGGAATAAGTGGAAGCCACCTGAAACAACTCTACATTTTCGTAGCAGTTATTATATCACCAGACACTAATCTGTCAGCAAAGGATCATTAGAGCGTCTCCGATCTTCCTCTTCCTCCACTCCCCATGCGCATGCACTAAACAAATCCTCTAGTGGGCTTTGTTTTTCAGTTTTTCCCCAGTCTTTAAAAAAATACATAAACAGAACACAGTAGCAACAGTATACTTAAATTCACAAGATGGTACTAAAAATTCTTGTTAAAAGAATACAGTCTAAGAAGCGGTTCGCACTAAGCCCTGCAAGTGAACTACGGGTGATTCTACAGTTATGTTTCCTAGAATTGACAGGGGTTTGGTTTTTTTATGTGTGTGTTTGTTTTTAATGTTTCTCCTAGCCATATTGGAATATGAAAATACTGGAATATAAAAATACTGAATGACTATTAAGCTTTCCTGCTGAGTCTCAAACCAGAAAGATATCCAAAGCAAAAAAAAAACAAACAAACAAAACCAAAAAAAAAACCAAACAAACCACACACAAACAACTGATTCATTTGGAAGAAAAAGATTTAGAATTCCAAAATTGTCTAAAAGTTATTATTAGCATTTATAATCTTCTAATAAGCAACAGGAAGGGATTCACAGTTGGAAGCACAAAAAACTATAGTATTTTAAGCAATTACCACAAGTAAGTGTATAACCAAGCTTTGCTCATTTACAAACCAGAAAGTAAGAGAGAAAGATGAATGGGAAGCTCGTCTCTGCTTCTTATTAGAATCTTTTTGTGTCAATGTATGAAAGGCAAAGAAACTAAAATCCAGTAGATACAGGTCTCTGGGGACCACAAGAAGTCAGGGATTCTCTGATGAAAGTTTTTTTCCATAAAAATTGGATTGCCTGAAGGAATGTATGAACCAGTTTAGATGAGAAGACCATTTCTGGCTCAAAGAGGTAAAGAAGAGAAAAAGCCCATTTTCTCTTACCTCCAAACAAGTAAAATCTGAAAAAAATTAGAGCGCTTAACTGGAACACAGAACACCTCACCCAACTTCATCCCAAAAATCCATCCTAGCCACTGAGCTGCAAAGTAAGCTTGATTGGGTTTTTCTGGAGAAATAGAATGAAAACAAAGAACAAAGAAAGTAAGAGCCATCTAAGAAAACCAGCCACTTGGTGTTCATTGTACTCACCTTATGTGTGAAAAATGAAGTCTATAGTCCAACTAATCAGCCCCGAATCAGTCCTTTAAAGTTCAAGTGTGTACCCTGCTAGCTTGGGTAATGGCTATCCTGATAAAGCTAACAACCGGTCTCCTGCTTTTCATTAAAAATTTGGAGATTTCCTCAGTGCATACTAATAACAAAGTCTTGAAAAGCATCAGCAGACAGGGCCACCTAAAGACTTACATAGTCACCAATATGAGTACCCAGCACGAGGCCAATCATACCAGTGATGGCACAAGTCCTGCAAAACCTATTTACAATTCATATTAGAGTTACAATATGGCTACAGACTTAAAGGTTGATTTTGTGCAAGGGAAAACCACTGCTGCTGCCATTTCACTTTGTAAGAGGGCAGGGAGGAAGAGACTTAGGTGCCAGGGTGAGCAGCCACACGTATCTGCTGCTCAGAGCATCCCCCCATGCACCCCACACCAGTACCCCCTGCTGAATCCAAGCCCCCTGTTAGGGAAAAAACAACAACAACAAAAAACACAAAACACCACAACCCAATTTCACTGCTCCCAGGTGCTTTTTTGCTTTTCTCTCACCAAGCACAGAACACCAACACATGGAGACACTGTAAAAAAACCACAACCATTATTTCACTCTTCCCAACTGTATTGGGCCAAACTGCTGAAGGCCAAGCTACGGTGGCCACCTCCACCTTGGCGTAAGCAGAGAGCAAGTTCTGCATAGCGAGAAGAGATGCTCTGAACTTAAACAGGCTCAGTCGAAGTCAGAGTATCACCCTATTTCCTTAACTAGTCTGGAGTACAGAATTCAATTTGGAAAGTACATTTTTAATAAACATATGCAGAGATGCATTACATTCTTGAAAATGCTTCAGATGTACGATTACACTTTACAGATCTGTAAAACAAAAACAAGATATGCCTCTCCTTTGAAATGATGTTACGTAAAGCTTCTTTCTTCTCTAGATTAGCACAAACAACAATCTTAAAAGCATTTCTGAAGTGAACCAGGATGTGTACAAAGCTGTCATTTCTATAGCCAGTATCACGTTAAACCTCACCCAGTGAAATAATTAACCTGTGTGGCATTGGTTGCCGAATTTTTTTTAAGGCACTTTGACCTGGATCAGCTTATTGGAAAGAGAAAATAAGGTGTTATTGATATTAGGATAGCCTTTTCGAATCATACTGAATAAAAAGAGCTAGCCTCCCAACAGCTTGCAATTGTTAAGAGATTTCCATATCTGTGAAAAGACAAAATGCCTGATGATGATGACTCAGAATTAATTGCAACTTGGTGACAGATATACACGACATGCCCCAAGTACAGCACTAAACCAGATACCAGGAAAGTCGATTTACTGTTGTGCATATACCTTCCGAAATCTTCAGAACACACACCCAGCTGAGCAGTTTTTAATTTAACAGACAAATAACATATTTTGTATCAATTTTCTTCTCTTTTGACTCTACACCCAACTGCTCAACCAACTAGAAGACTAAAGCACCAACAGTTCCCTTTATCAGAGTGCTCGCTGACATGAAGTAAGTTGTCGTGCTTAATGACAAAACCCATAGGGAACCAAAATCACTATGTGGGAGAAATCCCCGTACAAAGAGGCTTTAGCTGAAGACCAAAGAAGCTCACATTACTCTACTTATTAAAGCTACTAACCTTGAAATTCTTAAAATGTGTCAGCAAAGTGGTACATTATACATGTTTCCTCACAAGAACTTCAGCAAGCCGAGTTTCTCCAACACTGGAAAGACTAGGCAGCCAGAAGATACTTCTGTACCATCTTTGTAAAGGAAGTATATATTGATAAAGTGGAGCATTGAGCTTTTCAACATCTAGAGTCTTTAATTTTATGGAGATGTTTGTGTTTCCTCAGATTGAAGTTGGAGCTGAAATGTAAATAATGAGCTTATTTACTTTAAGTTACTATATTTTAAAATTCTTAACATCTGTGTGTGTGGGGGACCATTAGTTTGAAAAAAATGCTTGAATGTATTCCATTTCAAAGTTTTTTCTTTCATTTTCATCAGGAGTGAGTATATACAATACATTCAAGGAGAGATATTGAGAATATAAGTGAAGATGCAGTAACATTCCCATTGACATAAATGGGATCAGAATTTGATCATTGCTCTTTTTTTTCCTATTATAACCCTTTAAAAAAAAAATCCCCCTCCCCTTCTACTATCTTACTCTGAAATGATCTGACTCATTAATATTTTCAACTGTAGTAAAATCCTTGTCAGACATTGAAGGGAATAATGAAATTACTCTTTGTAAAATGTCCTTTTCACATGCTTTAAATCCTTCTGGCATTTACAAGCACAGAAGTGTTCTTCATTATCTACTANAAAGGACAGCCCACACAGACCGCACCAGCGCAACTGTCCTTTGGTTAGGCTCTAGGTTAGTACGGTCACCCAAACCAGGTAAAGGTAATGCGAGTATTAGATGGAGAACCACCCCGATGCAGAGGAATGGCAATGAGTTTCCTTACACAAAGCAGGGACAGAGAGGAGGTACGGCGGGAGAAGATTGTATCCAGGGCAATACCAGCTGCATTTGGTTTGGGTTGTGGGTTTTTCAAAGGGTAAGGATTAAAAAACACAACAAAAAAGATGATATTTCAATCTAGCAGACCTAATTTTGTGAATCAGGGTGTTCTTTCCAAAGCAGCAGTACTACTTTGGTTCAGTCTTGGCCACGCCACCATGAAGAGCGAGCGCCCCGGTCAGCACCAGGCGAAGGGCAGGCGCACAGGGGAAACCTGTGAAACAGAAAGATCTTCTGCCTAACCCACTGCTGCAAAATACTGCAGAAGCAGCATGACAGCTCAGCACGTGTCCTTTGATCCATGGGGAAACAGGCTGCAGTGACAGCAGTGTGGGAGGCAAAGATTTAGCTACAAGCAAGACATTGACAGAACAGAGAGTCTTTTCTCAGTCTTTGCCAAGAATAATTAAAAAAAAAAATTGGTGGTGTTGATGTTGGTCATTTAAGGGAGGAGTTAAGAAACGACACTAGCACTTTGAAGTTTTGGTGAAAAGGGCTAAAACTTGACTCATGCCTTTGAATAAACAGTAGTCCAAGCAGAACTGGAAAAAGTGTTACAAATTTATTTACATGGAGGCAATTTAATACTGTAATTAAGTTTTAGAGTAAGCACAGACACAACATTCCCACAATGGGATCACTTTAGTACATCAAAGATAGCACAAATCAGGACAATTTGCTGTTTTTCTCCATTTGCATAGGTTTTTTTGTCTCACCATACAGATCTGTAGTGCAAGTTATCCCTATCATGATTAATTTCTCTTAATCCACACTGTTGATCTGCACTGTTTTTCACGTTATCACTTCAGAAAAATAGATATTACTGTTACAGGTAGGCAAAAGTCAGAATTTTCACCTCTAGTTATGTACTTGCAAAAAACCCCCACAGAAACAGAAGTGTCTAAATTCTGAAATTACTTGCAAAGGGACAGGCAAACACTTGAAGGCACGGAGGGGTGGGGATGGCTGTCCCTCACACCAGGGTCCTGTGCCTAATCCTGAGGCAGCAGCCAGACAGAACAGGGCCCTGGTGTCCCAGACGCCTCTGAATTTTGTTGACATTTCTACAACAAAAGGTTTTTCTCCTCATTTCAGAGACTTCAGTGAACTAAATTTTTTAGCTGGACTTCCTTTTAGGAGAGCATTTCCACATTGCTTTAATTGCTACTGTAATTTTTGTCTGTTGGATATAGCCCCAGGCAAACACCAAACCTATGGTTTGTAGATAGATGTCACAACTGCTTAACGGAAAGCACAGCTCCTGCCGTACAAGAAACACTCAATGCCTTTTCACAATCAGCTCAAGTTTCAAACCAGCAGACTCCCACTTCTACCTCAAAATGCTGATTCACCCTCACTAGGCAAAATGTCCCCTCTTTCGCCCAGGCTACGCTTTCAGGAAAGTTACTTGCAGACAGAGCAGCATTTCCATTCTCCTGTGGCATCCTGCATCCTTCGTGCCACAGACACAACTGAGCAGTAGGTAAGGCAGTGGGGAAGCACCCATTTGCTGTATCTTTCCTTGCACGTCAAAGGAAGAAGTTACAGAAGAGCTCAAGGACATGATTTAAGAAAGGTACATATTTGCAAAAAAAAGAAGTTTCAAAATAAGAGGCCAGGAGGAAAAACATTTTCAAGCTAAACAAAGAAGAATATGCATTAAAAATGTCAGACTACAGAAGAGTTGAAGACTGTCTGCCAAGTCTGTAGCACTAAAATAGACATGCTGCAATGACACTTGGAGTGTTATCATGTTGCTGGCTCAGCTTACTGTCCACCGGCGTGACATGAGCCCAGGCAGCATTTTGTGAAGTGCTCTAAGCAGATTCATGAAACTTTGCTTTTCCTCAGGAAAGTCAAGTGTTGGGGTATACACAGCAGAGGGATTTGTTCTAGTTCCAAAGAAGTTTTAAAGTAGAAAATCCATAACATATACAATAAATCTATGAGACAGATGGCCATAAATCCCTAATGAACCACTGCCAATGTAAATATTGTAAAAAGGATAAATAGCACTTAATTACGCTGCTGGCAAGCAAGTTAGGTTTTTCCTCATCTTCATTCTGCTTTTCACTAACCTCCCTGGCTCTCTCAAGCACACAGTGTGCACAGCTCTGCCCTCTGCCACTGCACGGCCCTTACTCTTCTGTGCCTTTGCTTCTCACTTGGTTTTGTTGTGTTTTACGATTTTTTTTTAAAGCAACCCCCAAAACTGCTAACGTTGTTTGTTTGAACATGTGCAGAAGGCATAGTTTTACATATAGGAGAAGCAGACAGGCTAGATAAAAAACTAAAAAGGGAAGAAAAAAAAATCAGTAGCATGAACAAACAAAACAAAATACTGATATAAATAGACCTGGGGTAGACAAATGAGGGGATCTTCTAAGCATGGGGGAAAGTGACTATAAGAACTGATTTGTTCATTCTTAAAAGTCTTTCGGCTTCTACATTGGGAAACCTGAAGAAAAAGAACAATTAGCTTAGAAAGTGACTAGAACGACCCTCTTTAAAAATCTTTCTATTCTTTTCCAGGCTCTTCACATGCTCTGCTGCTGAAGAAAACCCAGTTGCACGTTACCTTTGCCTTGAGATAGGCTGTCATGTTTCCTCCTGGCCCAGGGTTATGGCGCTTTAACACACACCTTTTCATTACTCTGCTAGTCCTTAAATGGCTGGCTAGCCACAGAAACACAACTGATCACATTTTTCACCTCTTTTCAGGCAAGGGGGGAGACTAAAGAGTCTGTAACAGAGTTTTCAAATAAAAAAAAAAAACCCTACACAAAAAAAACCCAAAATTGTTTATTAGCTAATATCTTTGATCATTGGGTTTTTAATTTCTCTCACTCTTGCACAGGCAGGCTAAACCTTTACCTATGAACCAGGAATTCTCCCTTGTAATCTCACAAAACTAGAGATGCTACCCTGGCCAATACACAGACAATTTCCAAATTCTCACTCAAGTGATGAGTGTACAACTTGAGTCTAGTAAACTGGCCTCCAGCGTAACACCTGGCAGCACACTCACATCGCAGCATTTAGTTGTACTGAACTTCCTTCCTCTCGCCCTAAACTATATAACTGTTGGTTCTTTTCATTTAAAATCTGCAATTTATTTTATTACACATACCTATCATAAGAAGCTTCCTTTATTACTACTGATGCTTTAAAATTTACTTTTTGAAAAGAATAAAATTCACAATATTGTAACAGCAGAAAGGGGAATTTGTCTGCATTTAAACTATATTTTAACTGACCTACAGCTGTTTTAAAAATACAAGACACCTTGTGAAAGCAATATTAAGCTGCTTGCTCTTATATAGTGGACATATCACTTGGTATTTTTCATAAACCATTACGTATTGCCTTCAGTGATTTCACATAATTGTAAATATTGGTTTAGATATGGTTGCTGTACATGAACGAGGAATGTTGGCATTTCTACACCTCTGAGCAAAAATTTCACTTCACTTCATTAAACCAAGAGAATTGTGTTTGAAGGAATAGGCACAGCTGTAAAGCCCTAATTCACACCAGGTTCAAACACACGTAGATGACTCTCGTGCTTTCCAACTTTCCTTCTGGAGCTTCCAGCAGGCTCAACCTTGCAACATAGGTGAGGGAGAGCAAGAAAAAGACAACCACGGATAGCGATCTTGCTGAGCCCAGTCTTGCTCAGACTTCTGCTTCAATGAAGCTTGCGTCTAAATAGCGAGGGAAGTAACAAATTCACTTAGCCAGTAGTTAGTAAATGAGAATGTGAGTGACAAAACTGGCTCTCGGAGCATAAATTCGCAGCATTCAGGGTGGCTCAAAGTACAAATATATATACACCTAACTTCAGAATTGTACTCTCTGCTTTTATGAGAAACCAAGGAGAACAAGGGGTGGCTAGTGGTACAATTAACAGGGAGAAGATTTTTTTTTCCTCAAGAGGCTGTTACATGTCAAACTTGGCAGCCATAAAAATGTTACAAATAAAGCAGAAAAGATCTCCAGAGAGCACTAATGCCATTCATTTTCCATTGTATATGAATGCTGCTACCGAGTCCCCTCTCTCACAGTGACCTTTAATATCTCAAGACTAAGCTCTGTTTTCCCACTCTACGGAACAGCTTAGATCAAAGACACAAAGAGCACTGAAAACATTAAAATCAATTACCTCAAACTTCAAAGCCACCTGATTTGTTGGTAAATTATTTGGTCAATGATTGATTTGATGCACTTTGTTGTAAAGTGTACCAGAAAGGAAGAACACAGACATTAAACCACATTTACTAGAATTAAGTAAAAAAACCTGAATTAAAAAAAAATATTAGCAGATTAACAGTAAAGAAACACAAGTTCTCTGTTGTAGAGGAAATAGCACTGAAATGGAAACAACCAGAAAAGAATAAAAAAAGAGACAGGAAAATTCAGAAAATTTGTCTCACTGAGAGATGATTTAGTTCTCATTGCTGTAATGATACCAAATTCTGTTATAGATGCATTAAATATAAGAGGCTGCTAGTGTTAGTCATCAAGAATGAAACGAGTGACATTACTACTTATTAAAGTTCTTGATATATTTTCAAGCTCTGGAAGTGGTGATTAAGCTTCTTCACAAGGGACAGTAGAAGATCGCTGAAAACTTCACCCTAGAAATAGTTTCAGACCAACAAGTTCTGTACTTTTTTTTTTTTTACTAACAGAATAAAGCAGAGAATAACTTTATCTGCCATTTTAAGTAGTAAAACATCTCCCAGCAGAGCAGCGCTTTCATCATCCGGCACTCACATCCTTAATGAACACACAGTCAATATTGCCACAGTTCTCCGGTGCACACCTTTATGGTTTGTTAGATCTGGTAGCTATTAGTACCGCTGTCCTCTAGCTATATTTCTCTCTGATCTCCCAAGTTAAGCATGTGTAGGTTGGGTGCGAGTTTTAAAGAAAGTGTTCCTAATTGCCTCCAGTTGCTTCTGGGCTTGGCCTTAGCGATTCAGACTCTTTTTTTAAAGAGTTGTCTTCAGTAGAAGATAAATTCGCCATTTTCACCTCAGGATAACGAAGATGTAAGATAAATCAAGGAAAGGTACAAAGAGTACACTGTGAAAGAAAGAGAGCCACCTAACAAAAAAAAGCCTTCAATCTTACCTTAAGGTAAATTAGATGAGGTCAGCTTTATACCTTGCTCCCCCACTGGGAGGGATTTTTGTTTCCTGATTTTTCTAGATGTAAAACTAAAGCCTCTTATCTTCTTTGTACACTTATTTTGCCTCAGGAAAGATAACACATGCTAGTCAACTTAAAATTAAGGAAAAAGTTATGGGGCAGATATTTTTTTTCTTTTTTTTAAAGGAGTAAAGACTTGAAGCTAATAGCAAAGCAATATTCTACTGAAATATCGAGAATATTGTAATGTTGATGACATCCTTAATGTTGAAGACATTCATTGAATAAGAACACCCTAAGTTTGACAAGATGATACCACAGCAATTCTCCCAAGTATCAACAATCCTAAGTCAAATCAGAAAAGGGATCCTCTACAAGAACTTGCTAGGATTAAAAATAAATAGAATTAAATGTAATTCCATGTATTCCATCTAAGACTTCATGACATTAGTTAGTATGACTAGTCTTTAGTAAATTATTTGCTATTATTTTACAGCCTAGATTTGAGCATAAATACTTTCTTCTTGTACAAGTAATAAATTTACACATCCAGTGGCAATTCCTTCTTAGGGCCAGTCCAGGCACCATTCTCTGCTGCAGTCCTTTCCAGCATACCTTCCCTTTCACCTTCCTCCCCTCAACAAGTCTTAAGAAGGATGGAGCAATTCTAACAGGCTCAGCCACTCACCTATTTTGCTGCTGGGTACAGACACAGGAGGGGAAGGACACAGGAACACAGCCCACATTTTCACTCCCCACCACCAGAACTTCTCTAAAGATTAGGTCCTGCCCTTCTGTGCCCTGCTAAACACCTTCCTTTTAACCTGAATATAACTACATTCAGGCATAAGTGCTTGTCTCTACATAAATCACCATTAAATAAGTATGCTTATTAAAAAATTTGCTGTATTACTTTAAGCATGAAGTTGGATAGAACTGAGGAGCAAGATCATGCATTCATAGGTTAAAAAACCCAAAAAAAACCCCAAAAAAACCCAAAAAAACCCCCAACTTACAACCAAAAACCACAAAACCCACCCTTACTTCCCCTTCTATGTTAAAACCTTGTTTTATTCCCCATTAGCACTGTGAATCCAGATTGGGTAGAAAAAAGCCAAATACTGAAATTGCATTTCTTCCCATTTTGCCCTGCTATGCCTTATATATCGGAATTTGCAGTACCTGTAGAAAATACAAATGCATGAGGTTGTTTTTAATTAAAAACAACACTGCTAACAGAAATAGTCACTTCCTAATTAAGATGTGGTTTAGAAAGTGATTGAGCTATAAACTGTCTTTTCACATGTTAAATGGACATCCTAACTCTAATCACTTGCAATTAAATCAATCAAATCAGGAAGAAAGTATTTTTGGAAACTACCATCATGGATACAATCAATCTAATCACTCGGTTTCAGTGAGAACTTGCAGTGATCCCATAGACACAGAGGAGTAAGAACAACAAGAATTAAACAATGCATTTGGACAAAATTAAGCTAACTTCCTAAAGCAGACAAAAAATAGTCAAAACAGCAATAAAATCTTTCACCACATTGATTTCCAAACTGTTTAGAGTTTGGTTAGCCTACGAAACACATCAAGAATCAAATCACAATGGAATATGCTGCTGGAAATTCCCAAACTGCCTTTGGCTCATCTCCGATCGGAGAGATCGGCAGAGCAGAGAGTGAACCACGGGGACAGGCAGCGCTCTCCGTCTGGGAGGAGGCAGATTGCACAAGAAAAGGACAATCTCACTTAAATTTTTGTACAACTTTGGGGTTTTTCTTTTTTAATGGAGTATATTTATTGTCCATTCTACCAGCCACGCATGGTAGTGCCAGAAATGGAAGGAAAAATGCTGAAGTCTGGTTAAGTATTAGACTCAAGCCATATCAACGTCTTTATTATTTAGTTTTAACTCTTAAGTTTGGTTTGTGGGTTGGGATTTTTTTTTTTTTACATTAGCAGAGTCACAGGATACATCCTATTTCTGTAATGAAAAGGGATACTTAACAAACTGTACCTTTCTGTCTGTACAAGTGAACTTGTCTTTCATGACCATAACATATATATTCAAGTAAGAGAAATGCAAACTGAAGTGAAGCTGGTACTAATATAAAAGTTGTTTCCATGGTTTCTTAAGACTCATTGGCAACCTTCACGCATGCCAAAATAACCATGGCATGTAGCTAAAAGGTCATCATCCCAAATCCAACCACTGAGTTAATTTTTCTCCGGTATGGTTTATAAGCCTGTGTTAAATTAAAGACATAGCCAGTTGTTCCATGACTTGTATTTGACCACATCTATAACAAAGAATCCAAATACATACTCTCTAAAATGAATATTACCATACCAGCTTGATATTTAAACACCACCACTAGGCCAAAGAATAAAGACATTGAGAAAGACAGAAACAATTTACAGGTATTTTATGGGAAAATTGTTTCAGCCTTTCCACTAGCTCACACAGAAAGTAGGTTGCATTTTGCTTTTATTTTAAGGGCTCCAGTAATGAAACAAATAACAATATACTTGGAAAAACTTCCTCAATGCACACTCTTGAATATATTGCCTGCTGCAACTGCCTGACCTTTTCTGTATCAATGATGAATCCATCTGGCTGAAGACAGCCTTCTATATATAAAAGGAAAGCCATGTTCAGGGAGCATTACTGTAATGCTATGCAGCACACACAGGATGCAAGAACGCATAAGTATGGGAGACAATGAAAATAATAGTTTTCTTCCTTCAGAAAATTTCCTGTTTAAGTTCTTCGGCAAGAAAGTAAATATCAAAAACAACAAAAGCTTAACTCACTAAACTAAAAGCTTTATGCAGTGTTTAAGAAAAAAACAGCTTGCTGGAAACCTAGTCAGGGGAATACAATACTGATGCAAAAGTTTAGGTGACATACAGTTTGATTTATTCACAAATCTGGGAAAACAAGAAGAATTTGTTTCTTGAGAAATTTTTCATTTTATGAAAGTATTGAATTTTGGGTGTTTACTTGCAGTTTGTGGTTGTGTTTTATACAAGACACAGTTTTCTGATCTATGTAAAATAGCACTTCAATGCATGTCAAAATACTGAATATTAATTGCATATGAAATAAGGAAGTATTCAAATTGAAATACAGAAATTGGGAAGGTTACTAGGCTATAACAGTTTTGCCTTAGCAGGACTAAGTGAAAACACTGCACATAAATTAAAGATTCCAATCAAAGGAGAATTAAGTCTATGAAGAACAGGAAGCATTTAAATGCTTCAGAGAAGACACAGACACCTTGGTAACCGATAGCTGCCGTTCAGCTCTAAGAGCTGTATTTGCATCCCATCTAGGATATGTGCTGAATACAAAGTGAGTTGCAATGGTAGTTTTAACCTATACTCTAATAAACAAAACAGAATTTGCCTTCCATCTGCTTCACACACACACAAAAGGAAACAAAAGAACTACTTTAAGTATTGAGGTGAACACTGCAGAAACCCTTACACTGCTTAAGATTCCAAATTAGATACCCAGTGACTATATAAACTTAATAGCAGGCTTCTTATTCAGTGTAGTCCAACAAATGAGTAACTTAGCACCACCAACAAGCAAGTTTACACACTATCTCAATTATAAAAGTGAAAAATGCATCAGCAACATTTTAAAGCAGTTCTAAATAGTTTACAGAACTAGTAACCCCAGTGTATAAAAAGTGTTGTTTAAATAAGTTATGTACCTAGTAAACAGAATCCGAGTTCAAAATAACAGTGATCTGAATAGCTGTGTTCAGTTTCATCTTTCTAAAAAATGACACAACAGAAGTATTTGCTGTTGAAATAGAAGATGACAGAAGGTGGGGGATGGAGAGGACGTAAAGGGCACCTGGATGGGCAAATGTCTCACCTAATGCAGTTAAGTACAACGTAATTTAATTACATTCTTGAGGTGACAGTTAATTGTAAAAATTCAGCATAAACTATGTAGCTTAATGAAAGAACTAGAAACTAACACATTTCAGTATTTCTACACATTGCAAATAAAAGGTCAGGGGCTACCAAAGACTGATATTGGTCCACAGGTGATGCACTGATTGCTATTCCCTTTCTTACACATTATATACCTTTATTGTCCTTCAGATACTTAAAGTGCGCTTTATGGCTGCATTTTATGTTGCAGGTAATGCTATATAATGGTATTTAATGCAGTCATAAACCACAGGATATTCAATTTATACTTTCTAGATTATTAAAAAGGTTTAAACAAAATTTCATATTTTCCATTTTTATTAGGTTCTTGCAGAACATTAGGGAAAAAAATACTCAGTGGTATAATTATCTTCCATAGACCCCACACACAGATTTACTTCTCCGTAAGGCCCAACAACCAGAGCCAAAACAGAGCATCCTCACCCTCACTGCTCGCCCTACCAAAGCTGCAGCAGTGTTTTTTCCGCTCCTCAAATTCACAGACAGGTGCTCTAATCCCGGTCAGCTTGCTCAAACACCTCCAAAACACCCTCACTCACAAACTGATGAAATGACGACTAGACAAATGGACAGTGGAGGGAATTGAAGATCAGCTGAACTGCCCCCCACTCAGCACTGGGGAAGCACATCTGGCATCCTGGCACCCGTGCTGGGCATCCCAGTATGAGAGAGACAGGATATACTGGAGAGGGACCAACAAGATGGGCCATTAAGACAGTTATAGGCTTGCAGCATCTGACATACAAGAAGCAGCTGAGAGAGGTGGGATTATATGGCCTGGGGAAGAGCAGGCTTCAGGGAGATCTTTACTCAGTGCATAAACCCTTAGTGGGGGTAAGCAGAGACAGACTCTTCTCAGCAGGGCCCAGTGGCAGGGCAGGAGGCAAAAACTACAGGAAGTCTAATTTAAGCATCATAATAAAAAATATAATTTAAATAGCAGATAGGTTGGTTTGTTTGCTTTTTCTTAACTGTTGGGGTAGTCACATGCTGAAGCAAGTTGCCCAGAGAGGTTGCAAAGTCTTCATCTGTGGAGATCCAAAATGCAACTGCACATGGCTTTAAACCACCTGCTCCTGCTGCCCCTGCTCCCAGCAGGGCATCGGACTAGATCTCCAAAATTTCCTTCCGACCTCAACCACTCTGTTAAAGGTGCCATTAAGCGTGCTCTGTGAGTAGGTATGATCTAAAATACTGGCACAGATAACAAGGCTCATATTCCAAGACACAATGGTATGGGGGAAGAAGGAAAGCAAAAGCACTACTGCTTTGTATATAGGCACTCATCTTCTAAAGCACCGGCTCCAGGACATGCCTGACGCTGTCCATAATAGTAGCTGCCTGGAGTCAGAAGTGGACTTGAATGCTTAGCTGTCCATTTATGAAGAGTATTTTATTTTACTTGATTAAAAAAAAACAAAAACACCCACCCACACTGTGAACTTGCTTTCTCCAGCTCATGGACTCTTGCAAGTGTTCACTGCTTCAAACTGAGGGTGAGGATCAAGGGAGAGATCCCACTATTCAGCAGATGGTAGGAAGTACAAGCAGGCGGGGGACGAGCTACAGCTCACAGGGTGATTTTGGCAGGTGGTGGGCAGGCTGAACAAGCAGGGCTTAGTCACACTGCTCAGGAGAAATCCAGAGAGAGCCTACATTAAGGAGCGTGCATCATTTTGAGCGGTGGAATTAACCAAGGCAAAGGCACAAAGAGGGATCACATATATTTCCGTTGACTGGAAGCCCCTCATGATGGGATGGGTGGGTCCATATCATCCTGAGAAGGGATGAGCTTCTCTAAGGTTTCCTAGAATCCAAAGCCTGTTTGTAGCACAGCCACCTGTCTTTTTTTCTGAAATTGCAAGTTTACCTTGAAACTCTCCTTATGGAAAAATACTGAGTATCCATTAGTGACTTTATCCTCACTACAGACCTACACCAGTATCATTACACGTGTAACAGCGTGTTGCAGGATTTCACTCTTTCCTAGTACCCACCCCACCTCTTCTCACCAGATCCATCTGGGATGGCTGAGGGCAGACCTAGAGAGTACCTTCTGTACCCTCCCTTGCAGAGCTCTGGCTGGCCAGTAATGCTATGACCTTTCAGGCACATTCAGTTTATGTAAAAAGGGTTTTAAAATTCACCATTAGTCTAAGGTTACTAAGTTCACTCATACACTGCCAACAGTGCAAGAAGAAATGCAAGATGTAGAACTATACAGATACTTGCTAAGAATTCATTAATTCCTTTCATTTAACTATCTGATGTTTATTAAAATAAACCATTATTCTATATTAATTCCTAAATTATCTATTGTTAATTACATTAAAACAGAGGGTTGGCTTTTTTTTTTTGTATTAACAGCTTTAGGTTTCATATTCTTAAAAATGCCTTGCAGTAAGTGTTTGATTGTGCCACATTTCCTTCTTATTCATTGCTTGCATTCAAAATAAATAGCTGGTTTTCTGCTTAAGCTTCTCAAAAGCCACTACACAGTAGGTAGTCGTAAGATGTTAGCACTGTTTCCAGTTTCTCTCAGCCAAGATCATAACCCAGTTATCTGTAGTCATCACTCACAACTGAAGCCAACTTGGCAGTTCTTCAGGGTTTCTATTTAAAAAGGACTCTAAAATAAATGAGATGGGATGCCACGGAAAAAAAACACCCTGCAATTTTAAGAGAGATAAAAACAACTTATTTACTTTTCACTGTTGAAGTGCAGCTGTAACTTTATCTTTGCAGCAGTTAAAGTTATCTTATTTTTGGAGAGGTAAAGAAAGAGGTAGACTTCTCATCATTTTGTTACTCTTTATATTGTACAATCTGAAATTCACTGAGCCTCCCAAAAGACCAAAATAGGAATTACTCTGTAGAAGGAAGAATCACAAGAAGGGAGAAGCTCTGGATTCTGTTCAAGAGATTATTTCTGTAGGGGTATTCAAAATTTTCCAACTCTTTCAGATTTGATTTACTGAGGGAGGTAAAGTTTGCCATTTTATTATTGCAATAGCTTTTAATACTAGGACTAATCAAAAGCTGACTATTATATTATTAAGACTTGCATGATGTTTCAGGGCAGGCATTCGTTATTCAAACTTATTCCACAGCAATTGCCAGGAGCTGAGCAGGGGTAAAAGCTGATGTCTGACTTTTACATAGATTTTAGCATCAGCACTGTCTCCCCAAGAAAAGAAAGAATTTTGCTGAAATGTTACAGGCTTTCTGGAACATAATCTGATATCACTTGTGCTCAATGTCACGCTAACCTTGAGAAAGCACGTAATTCATGAAAGCACATTATTGGTATGTTTATTATGTAAGAATATCCTCCCTTTCCTTTTTTGTTTGGGCTGCATGCTGTTGTGCCCGTGTAACACCAGTGGCTGCTAATTGACAGTGGCAAAAGACAAAAATTAAAGCCCCTTTCTAGCACATTTTTTTTAAGACACCACAAATCAGTGTTGCAGCAGTGAGATATGTTCCGAATCTTTTGAAGTAATCCACCATTTCCATCACAGAGCTATTTTATTTATTTCATAGAAGATTTAGAACTCTGACAGTGAGCTGCATAAATTGGCATTTCAGCTCCAGAATGTGGCAGTGAGATGGGCTGTGCCTCCAACTCAGGGCATCACTGGAGCATCTGACTGAGCTCAACTGGTGTGCCACATCCTGGAGACCCACCCGAGAGTGCCACCTGGCCTCTGGAACCACAGTCAAACACAGCACCCAAGATTGCCAACTTCTACAGACTTTCTTTGAAAATAAATACATAAATATTACTTATACACAACATTCCAGATATCATTAAAGGAGGTAGTAGAGTAACTTTCCTCCATGCTTTTTAGGGCCAAAGCTACAGGTGTCATTTTATTTTGCTTTTCAATAATTTTTTCATAGATTGAACAGAGAAAGCTGCTGTAGAAACCTCTGGAGCTGCCCCTAACTCAGCAGGGAGTTTGTCTGGTACAACCCTGCATTATGCTGATACTGATATTACAGTACCATTTGTATTTTACTACACATGGCAAGTTGTGTGGGTGAATACACTGGTAACAGGTGCATCGGAGAGAAGAGGCAAATCCAGGGGACAAATCTAAAGCAAACCAGCTGGTGAATTTAGTCTGTAGTTCAG
Source organism: Syrrhaptes paradoxus (assembly GCA_013400615.1). NCBI lineage: Eukaryota > Metazoa > Chordata > Aves > Pterocliformes > Pteroclidae > Syrrhaptes > Syrrhaptes paradoxus. The sequence continues at coordinate 39,495 of VZTO01014699.1, read as the reverse complement.
AATCAGGTTTTATTACGTTCATTACCATGGTACTCAATATTTATACACATGAATTCAAGACATCTGGACATAGTGTGACTCCTTCCACTTATTAAAGACTAAGTCTGCTTTTTCTAAAAACATCCAAAAACCCTTTAGAGAAGCCTTGCAAAAGGATTTGGGGGGCAGGGCATGGCAGCAGAGACATTTTAGTGGAAGGAGACTGACATTAGCAACACTAAGGTTATGCTATGTGGCATAACGAAGATATTTGCTTAGACCTTGTAGTCTCAGCAATCTTATTTGAATCCTAGTTGTAATTTTTTCCCAACTCCTCATTCTGGTCTGCTCCTTTTCTTCCCCTCTGTCACTTGACCTTCCTTTACCCATCCTCTCACTTCGGTCCTGGCCTGTAACTATCCCGTTACACAACTCTTTGCTCCCAGAACTCACTTTGACTTCTTTCATCCATTTCTCCACAGTTCCCAAGTCAAAAACTCCTAGAAACTGCCCACAACTGCAGATGAGACGCAGGGGGAACCCCAAAACAATACAAAACCCCACACCACGCACCTCAAGAAAACTCAAGAAAACACTCACCCACCGCCCTACCCCCCCCCAAATAACAAAAACCCTGAAACCAGACGTGACCACAACCACCACCCCCAAACCTCCCTTTCAGGGCTGCATGCTTCACCACAAAGTAAGTCTTAAGGTTTCAGCAACTGCATCTCTAAGACATCTGAACACATGTGAATTCCCCGATTAAAAAAAAAAAAAAAATACCCAACATGATTTGTATGGAAGCTCACGGAAAAGCAGAGCCCCCGAGCCGATCCCTCCCAGCTCCCCCACCAGCACCAAGCCTCCCTACGAAACCCAGCTCCCAGAACAAGGCGAGAGCCCCGCAGAGTTCTCAGCCAGATGAAAGCATGCTTATTCCAGCTTTGTTTTCAGAAAGATGTTCTGCCTGTTATTTAGCAACAAAGGCTAAAAAAGGGTATGGGAAATCCTATCTGGCATAGCAGCTTGAACTGGAACAGTTGCTGTTTGGTTGCAAAACAGCATCTGAAATAACCTTGTGCTGAAAAGCATCAGGCAGTTTTAACACGGAACGCTATCACTTCTATTTAGCTCTCTGTTGTTTACTTCAAGGGCTGATGGCGATAGTTGCCATTTAATGGGGAGATAAGTGAAACAGAAGAAATCTTAAAGGAAGTCCTTAAATACATTGATCAGCTCCACTTAAAAAAATAAAGAATAAAGATGAGGGAGGGACAAGAGTAAAGAAGTGAACCCTAGAGGTGGGGATAGAGTTCCCCAAGGTCAGGCCTCCCTGTCTTGTCTTGATGGAGATTTCTCTGCGTAAGGAAGGTGGGTTTTGCCACAGCAGCAACTTCCCAGGGTTTGAGAGTTTCCCTCATTTATAGCAAAGTTCCTATCTCCCTGAAGATCTCTGAAAGGGAAAACCAAGTGGCACCACATCTCAGCAGTTACATTAACCGTTCTCAGGTGAGAAAAGTGAAAAAAATACATCAAACAAACAAAAAAACCACAAAAAAACCACCAAACTGAAAGACTGCATCTTGTCTGGAGCTCAAATATGTCAACAATAGGATTACTTCCATAAATTATGCAACAAAATAGCTAAATTTGTCTATGTCCAAGCTCTGAAGGAACAAATGTATAGAAGCTCACCGTTTCTAACTGCTGTAAATTAATTTCAAAATTTACATACAAAATGCTACTGTGCTTTCTGTTGGCTGCATTAATTACATAAGAAATTATGTTACTTGAGACCTAAACTGTAGAAAACACACTTTTTGAGTTTAGCTATATAACAGTGATGAATTATTCTGGTCACAGAGTTAATGTTAAATTAGAAATTAAGATTTCAGTAGAAAAAATAAAGTAAAATACAGCTCACTGAAAAGCTTATTTTCTACTGTTGCTGGCAGTTCAAGTTAAAATGAAGCTACTCACTTGAGCATTCTCACTCAAAAATCATCTCTGTACTGAGTAAACTCATATGACCTGAATATGTTGCATCTGCCAGTAGGCAATAAGTGCTAAAAGGCAATAGACTGGAATTACTGAAGGAGCTGCAGAAAACACTTAAAAATGAGAAAAATATCTTGACTGACACTTCAGACAAGTCTAACATGTAAAACATGCAGGAAACACCTATCAATGAAGAACAGGAAAAAATGAAAATGAATGTTACATCCATTTTAGGCAAGATACAGCCCTTGGGACTAGCTTGGAACTTCTTGTAGAAAGGACTTTTTTTTTTCTTGCCCTCTCAAGCAAAACGCATAACTTTTCTCACTCACTCAAAATCACAAATCAAGATGAAATTGCAGATGTTGCTTTTCACAATTGGGACATTTTTACCAGGGAAGGAAAAGGCTTCTTTAATTAACTTTAAGCATTATATATATAAACACAAATTTACGTATTATAAATTAGTTTTTTCACCATTTCAGGATGACAGTGCTTGCTTTCTAACTCCTCACCAGCTTAAAGACACTCTTCTTTCCAAGTGTCATCTTGCCAAAACCAGTCCATTAGGGCAAAGTGGAACATGTGATGCTCAGAAGGAAAAAGCTGATCTTTCCACAGGTTCTAAAAGCCTTGAAATAGAGGCTAAAATTGAGATTCTTTGTGCTATTAAGAGTTAACTATTTAAACTTCCTTAATCTTTAATTTTACTTTTCTACTTAACCCAAGACTAAATCTGGTTTTAAAATGGATGTAACAAAAGCAGGAACAAATAAACAGCCACAAATGGCTCAGAGCTGGTGCTTGCCTGTCTCTCACGCAATTCTAAGGGACACTCATCTTGGAGGAGGCTGGTACCTTGTTACTGATCATTGCATTAATCCTCAGTACTGAACTAGAGCCCAGCGATTAAGTTGCTGCGCCAGAACATAGTTGCTCATTGAAGGCTCATAGTATATTACCAACTAAATCTGTCAAACACCCTGTCTTATCATAACCACATGTACTTTTAGGAATTACTACCTGGTCATTAACTATCTGTTCATTATTACAATAATTTTAAAACTTCAGCAGGACCCACAAAACTAGAAAAAAAAAAGCATAATTCCGTACTTTCATCCTTTCACCAAAATCAGGGCATTAATGAGATCACCATCATCTGGAGAATAAATAGTGCATTGAATCTCTTGACAGGTTACCAGAAGTTTGGGTGGGTTTTGTGGTTTTTTTGCATTGCACTACTTATCAGTGGGATCAGTTACAGGATGGCCTGGAAAGAGCTATTTCTCAATTCCGTATTATTGATATAAATGCCTTCCAGGAGAAGAGCAAAGAGATGTAGAAAAGAGACAAAGATATTTTATTTTATAGGGACGTTGCGGAGTTGAGGGGGAAGTTACCTTTTTCTCTGTCTTTTTTTAGTACTAAAATTAGGTACTTTGTAATTCAACAGCAGGTTCCAGCCAGAGAAAGATAAGGAAGGGGGGAGAAAAAAAAAAAAAAAAAAGAGCATAAGAAAATTTAATCCAGGTTCCTGAGAGGAAGGAGGTAGCTTGGGGATGAGGCAAGATAAACTTTGGCACAAGCATGCAAAACACTGATAGATGCTAATGGCAATAAAGTCAGTCCAGCCCATCAGCAGAACGCACAAACCACAGAGTCAGCACCAAGGGCTGACATCCCAGGTGAGGGAACAGAATGTGGCTATGCAAATGCTCGTCCATGATGTGACCATCTAAGCACACCAGCTGCATGGCTCTGTGCTATTATTCCACAGAAAAGAGCAGGTAACTCAAACATGCAAGTTTCCTGGAGAAAGATGGGTAAGGTACCACGCAGAGCTCTAATATATATATTAGAGCATGATCAGTTATTGAAGCACCATGTTTTTTGGTTTCACAGAGCCAGAAATACTTTTCATCCCTAAACAGAAATTCAAGTCGGAATTTATTTTTAGACAAATACAGAAAACCGTTACAACTACTGACATCTAAATGAAAGAGTGTAAATAACCTGTACTGTTTGGTGTATAACTGAACTCCATTATGTTCAGAGATGCTGTAATTTCAGTTGAAGCAATATCCTGGAATTTCTCTTTTCATTTCTGAGTTCAGCAGTTACTGACCATCTATGTTTAATACCAGGCTCATTCTGCAATTTCTGAGTAGGGATTTTTCACAGTGAGATAATATTAGAGACATTTTTACATGTTTATTTTCAGTGAAATGTATTTTACTAGAAATGCACAACTGTCCTGTTTTTTTAGGCTTACTGGATTTAGTCTTAAGTGACAGCACTCAAAACAACACATCTACTGCTCTCCCCAGGGATGAGAGAATCCCACAGAAAACAGAGTTTAAAAACACAAGCAGCTGTTGGGTTTGTGTGTGTTTGTAACTGAAACTTGCTTGTCTGTATCCATGATGTCCATTCATGGCTGCCCCCTTTCAAAGCTTGAATCAAGTCTGATGCCTTAAAAAGAAATGATTCCTTAGAAGAAAACTCAGGCACTTTTCACAAATCTGACGTTTACTTGCGATTTCTAAACCTCAGCCCTTAATGAGTGATAATGAGTGTTGGAGAAAGCACAAGGAGAATTTTTGATGCAAGATCAGAGGCAACTCAAACTCAAGGACACTTGATAGTCAGAATTTACCTAATAAACGAGCTGCATTTTTGAAGTATTTTGATTATGTTATACTCTGCTTTAGTTTGGACTTTCATGACAGTTGAAAGCAAAGTTATCTCTATCACAGAAACATTTAAAATGAAATTGGTTTGAAAAAACAACTATGTATATTAAATTGGAAATCATTCTAAAGTTTCACCAGAACAAAAGGTCAGACGCATAGCTTATGTAAATTAGTGTTGCCTCTTTCATGTTAATGGAGTTCCGATAGCTTCAAGTGAGGATTTGGTCTGTTGTGCCCTAAACTTCACATTTAAAAACACTTTCTTGTAAAATTTGCCTCTCTAATCCAGATATGTCACATTAATTTAGTGGAGAAAGCACAGATATTGAAACAAGAGCAAAGAAAGCAGAACTGTGTCAAACACAAGTCCAAAAAGAAAATTTCTCCTTTAAACCTGTCTCTCCAGCCTCCCTCATTTGTTCTTCCTCAGTTTTCACCATTTCTAACAATCCCACTTCTCTATACATTCTCCAGATATGAATGCAGGACTCAATTCTCAACTCTACATTGTTTCTCCATCACAGTTTACAAGATTTTTATCTTTTCATTTATTTTTTTAAGAAAGTTACACCTGGAGTCGAATCACACTGAGCCATGCTAAAGCTGTCTGGAAACTTGCCATTAGATGGGATAGAGTAATTAGATACTTCATTAGATATAAAGTGCCACAGACATGCAGACCACTTGCTTTAAGAGAATTTCTGTGATCAAGAGAGTTGCTGATGAAGAGCAGCTGTAGACAGGTTACAATTTGTTTGATATCTGATCTAGTACAGGCCATGTTAATTGGAGGATAAAGTTGTTCAAAGGCTTGCTGAAAACCTTCACATCTAGAAGCTGTACGTATACGCACACACACACAGTTTGACCTAGCAGGCTTAACAGGCTTGCATGTTTCACCAACTGCATGAAGTGTGCAAACATCTAAACAGCAGCCAAATCCCAGTGGTATTGTCTCAGGGACTTTCAACGACAATAGCTAAATCAAGGCTTCAAAATTGTATGTCATTAAATTATAGAAAACAGAGCCAAAGGGAACAGAAGCTCAAAATGGAGAGAAAAAAACCCCACCATAACAAATCTAAAGCCACTGCTCGTGTTTTCTTACCAAAGATTTTGAACAAATGTATTCAATCATCTTTTAAAGCAGTGCTTTGCTATAGATTCCATAAAATTTCTGTTGCATAGACTTCCTGAAGCCTAGCTCATATACACCACCCCTACTCCTCGTACAAAGGACAGCATTCTCTAAAGGAGGAAAAATGTATTTCTGATGACCTTGTCACCCAAGGCTCATTTTTTCTAGACTCAGCAGACCCATAGATTTTGCATACTAGTAGGTATCAGGAAAGAGACAAAGAGGAGAAAGGAGGAAAAGTAAACAGTAAGTGGTTTAAATAGACAGAATTAAGGTGAAGTTTGCTGCCCAAACCTGAACATGCTGTTCTGCAAAAGGGCTTGCCAGCACTGAGACAAGAAAGATTACTTGAGAGATGGATGGCATCCTGGTCACTGCTTCCAGTTGGAGGTTTACATTTTACAAAGACATTTATCAAGACAACTCTCATGCTCAGCCTGTGGCTCTCTGTTTTTTCCTGCAGATCTTCTACCTCACTAGCTATTCATACTCACATTTGTGCAGTACAAACTCAGCTGGAACTACCTTATACTTAAACTCCTTGACAATTCACACAGCATTCCTTTCAGGACACTTCTGCATTTAAGCTACTCCTGTCTGCACCTGCTATTCTTCCTACAATAGCGGTACCTAGTAATGCGGGCAGCTTAGTGGTTTTTATATTCTACAAGTTAGTAACAAAAAATATTGAAGAGAACTAAATTTACAAAAGACCCGTAAAGATCACACTCTATGTATCTCTGAATTTGACAGATAAATACTCTCAGTGTTTGGTTTTCCTAATTAGTTTTGAACTCACCTAGATGTATTTCTCTAATTTGCTTACAGGAACATTACACAAATAATCTAAACTTTACAGCTTCTCTTTGGTCTGCAGGGGTCATTAGCCAAGCACAGAAGGAAATTAGATTGACTTGGCAACTCCACATTACCTTCTTAGTGCTTCAACTCTTCTATTTCTCCAGAAATTGAAGGTGACTTGACAACTTGCAGCTCCAAGACCCCTACTCAAACACACAAAGTACTCATTATAAAGAAAAAAAACAGAAAGAACACAAGCATGAAAAGACCTTCAGTTCTGCTTCTTTCCCTTCTACTCCACTTGCTAATATTTTTTTTTTTAATAGCTAATCAGGATGTGGTTATATCATCCCCACAGAAGGATCCTCATTGTAACCATACTAAAACCACCCAGGTCTGTTAATCAAGCTGTACAAATCTTTAGAGATCCTAAAGTGGACCAACTCACGACCACCACATGACTAGATCCCGTTATTTATCAAGATTATAACAGTGTTGCAAATAACATCTTGTACTGTCTGAAAAAGTCATTACATCCTCCCTCTAGGCAAAGAGCATTGTTATCTCTTAGTTCAAAGAGGGTTTAGCTAANCTCTGTTTTTTCCTGCAGATCTTCTACCTCACTAGCTATTCATACTCACATTTGTGCAGTACAAACTCAGCTGGAACTACCTTATACTTAAACTCCTTGACAATTCACACAGCATTCCTTTCAGGACACTTCTGCATTTAAGCTACTCCTGTCTGCACCTGCTATTCTTCCTACAATAGCGGTACCTAGTAATGCGGGCAGCTTAGTGGTTTTTATATTCTACAAGTTAGTAACAAAAAATATTGAAGAGAACTAAATTTACAAAAGACCCGTAAAGATCACACTCTATGTATCTCTGAATTTGACAGATAAATACTCTCAGTGTTTGGTTTTCCTAATTAGTTTTGAACTCACCTAGATGTATTTCTCTAATTTGCTTACAGGAACATTACACAAATAATCTAAACTTTACAGCTTCTCTTTGGTCTGCAGGGGTCATTAGCCAAGCACAGAAGGAAATTAGATTGACTTGGCAACTCCACATTACCTTCTTAGTGCTTCAACTCTTCTAATATTTCTCCAGAAATTGAAGGTGACTTGACAACTTGCAGCTCCAAGACCCCTACTCAAACACACAAAGTACTCATTATAAAGAAAAAAAACAGAAAGAACACAAGCATGAAAAGACCTTCAGTTCTGCTTCTTTCCCTNAAAAAAAAAAAAAAAAAAACAGCCCGTCAGCACCATCATATTTTCTAAGGTACAATGCACTGGATGTTAAATGTCAGTCTTCAAGATGAAAACTCCTGGTTCTGACACAAGCTGGCATGTATTAGTTACCCCCTTTCCCCCTGTGTCTAATTTTTGTTTATTCAAACTTGAATAATTGTTTTAAAATACTTTCAATTTAGTGATGTATATATTTGTCCTATACACACAACGTACAGAACTCCAGCTAAAATAGAACACTGTGACACTTCTCCTCCTTTAAAACTTTTTGCAAAAATAAAGCTTTAAGATCTTAAAAATAACACACCATACAAACCAGCTCCAAGTGAATAATTTAATGCTAAGGGTAAATTAAAGTTTGAATAGCAGAAATAGGCTAGAAAGGGGAGGGGGGAGGAGAAGAAACAAGCATTTTATTTTCTTCATGTCTGGATAAGCAATTTGGCCATGAAACTGAAGTCATCCATCATCCATACTACCAACACCACCAGTGCTCAGGGCAGCTGTTCCTCAGGTCAGTCGTTTGAGAATCTCTAAAAGAGGCAGTTTGGGTAAAGAAGCGACCCAAATGATTTTGACGTTGAAAGGTACTCTGCTTCTAGAAGATGTCAGGATTGAAGGAGTCTGATCTTTTCATCGCTAATATTACCCATTTTAGCACTGTGAGAAGCAAAGTGGGCAGTGTACTTGATAATCCACTTAATACAACACTGATCTTGAGGATTGCCACTGGTAACAGATAGCCATACTCCCTTCGGAAAACCAAACAGCAAGGACTGTTCCAGTGCCTGTATCATTGTTATCATCTCACTGTTCACATACAACTGACAGAGCACATCTGTGTATTAAAAGCTATCATTGTCACCTATGAATGTAATAACCTTTAATAACTTCAGAGATCTGGGCTCTGAGACTACTCAGCAACTTGTGACTTTACAGGAAAGTAAAGGTTAGAAATTTCTTACTGCAAGCACGAAATCTATTTGTTGAAAATAACTGTCAATTATTAAACACAAGAGACTGTACATATGGAATTCCTATTGACAAGTTTCTCTGTGAAGAAAAAGAAACCCCAATCATTCTGCTCTCAGAGACTCAAACTGTTATTCAGTTCAGACTCAACTTGTTCATATGCTACAAACCATCAAAGGTAATACAAATACATTTTTTAAATGTAGGGAATTTCAAAAGACTTCGTAAGTGATGAATTTATATGACTGTTTATTAAATAGAGACAAATGAGCACTTACTCTTCAGTAAATTCCTCAAAAACTAAGCAGATGTTTTAGACACACGGACAGCTACAATTTCAGTTTTCTAATTCAAGATAGAAAAAAGTACTGTTTCTTTCTTCACTTGTTTTGTACCTCCTAGCTAATAACTAAATATATTCACTTTTTTCATTATGTTCTTTGAAGATTAAAGACATGTCTGACTTTGTACTGGATCATCCTGGACAGTTGACAGCCCATTAAACTAAAGTAGTACAAGCCATACATTTCAAGGTCCTGATTCCCAAAGCACACCAAAATGACTTTCTATACATGTACGAGAGTACTCCTGAGACACTTTGAAATCATACTCTGAATTTCTTCAAGAAATAGATGGGCTTCTGGTCAGAAGGATATTTTAATTGGTGCTTAACTAGTTTGCTACAAAAGCAGAAGCGTATCCCTAGCACGAGTTAGATACCTCTGATGAACAGATTTATGTTTTTAACTGACAATTAACAAATCCCATGAACTCAATGCACACTGGATTTCTCTCCTAGCATTATAGCCACACTGTGGAGGAAGCAAAACATTGTGTTGTTCTCTTACAGCAATTCTAAAGCTTGCTTAGTTGCGATGCTTTTCTCTTACGAGCTTCCTGTAGCAATACATACAAACTGGTGAGCTCTGCACCCCTGGATTCATTTGCATCGTATCCCTGCTCACTTTTTTATCTATCCCTCTCTCCAATTCTAGCCAAAGAACAAAAAGGAAGGCTTAAAACTTCAAAGAGATTTTTCATAAATATATTTCTGTCAAAGTTTTTCTGGAAACAGAGCTGAAGCTGTGAGGTGGATGTTGGAAGCCCCCTCAAGTTTAAAGACACAGATGCAATGTAAAGAACTACAATAACGTGTTATATCCTTGTGGGCCTCACAAAACTGCTTTGCACAAAAGAGTAGATTCTGAACCACAAAAGGAACTGGTTAAGCAGCTAGCAGAATGCATAACAGTAATTGTCTTTTCTTCCTGCTGCAAAGCATTCCAGTCACCTCATCCCTTTTAGGAAGGAGTAAGGACACAGGCCAGTCAAGCTCCCCAGCAGTCTGTCATTAACCCAGATCATGCTCAGCTGGACTGCAGCCTAGGCTGCAGCTAAGCTTGCAGTTTCTCTTGGCTCTCAAGGGAAAGCACCTGATCACATTCACACCTTCATGATTAACCTTGTCAAGAGGATCAGAGGTTGCAAGGCTAACAATACACAAATATCTTACATAAGGGGAGGCTTATGTGAAAGCAAACGCAGCATCAGGCATATATAGCTGTGTTTTACCTGCTCTCGAGCAGATACCCAACACACACACATGCAGCTTTTTGGCACTAAAACAGCTCCCTCAGGAGTGTTGCAAAATGTTTGCTTTTTGAGCACACAACAAAAGGTCATACTTTAAGAAGTAGATTCAAGCCAGTAAAGCTATCTAAGTATGTAGAGCCAAATTCTGAGATTTCTCAGTAAGGTGTTCTACTCTTTGAGCACTCTACCCCACTCATTAAGAGAGGTAGGCAAAAATCCCAGTGATTTTCAGCAAAACCAGCAGCATCTAGAGATCATGCTGAGCACTACTGAACATAAGACAAATGAAGTTCCCAGTTAAACTCTTCCAAAACATGTTTATTAATACAGGTACGTCACAAAATGTTCTGGCTAAACACCAAGAACATGCTGGCCAGGATACGAAACTCAATGCAGATCCAATTTGTATCCAATTTATAATAATTTAGTTCTTTGTATAGCCAGAAAAATTTACTTTGAGTTAGTTTGGGTTCCCCACCCCCAAGTAAAACTACTATTTCATTTCCACAACAGTACTGTCTAGTCCATGTATTTTTAGAGGAAGGGATTATATGTATTTGGCAAGACTACAATAGCAAACCTTCACTGAATCCATTTTGTATCTCTTCAGATAACAAGTAGTATTCCTCAGGATTTCCAAGGAGCACATTCCAGGCTTTGTTCAAGCCTGTTTCCAGACTACATCCTCCTATGTGTCCACATTAAGCTGGCTAGAATCTGGAATTAAGATGTTTGTATACCAAGCTGGCTAAGGTGAGTTGAAGTGAGTCTACTTGTTCAATAGGAACTTAATAATAACAAGTTCTCAGACATTGAGCAAATTTCCATATTATCTGCTGTTCTATGTAGTGCTACTCCATAATTAGATACCCCCAAGTTCTACTCACATATACTGTAGGGATGAATGCACATCAGACAAGGCATGCATAAATTAAGGATACATATGCACTCAGTGAAAGTGTTTTAGAAAGAAAAAACCCACCCAAAGTACCTACACTTTTAGGCAATACAAAAAAAAAAACCCAACAAAGGTAACAGGCAGCAAAGTAGTCAAACCATTATCAAATTACACATTAATTCCCATCTGAATATACTAGTTGCTGTTGCATTTGTATTCTAGGTCACGTAGTACCCTTCCAATTCCTGTTTGAGTTCTTATTTTCTAGTATATTTAGCTTTTAATCAGCATAACTGACTATGACTTCACTACAAATTCCACATCTTTACTCCTGCTCCATTTCCCCAGTTTTCAGTAAGTCAAAGATAACTACATTAGTCAAAGCATCACACCAGGTACTCAGAAGTTCTATTATTTTTCTAGGACTTCCATCAAGATCTTCTCCAAAGCACCTTTACTTCAGGTCAGAAAACTGTCTATCATAAACAAAGCCTTCCCTCTTTATTCCTACACATCAACCTTAACATTTGGCAGCATTTAAAAAGATTTTCAAATAAGCTCATTTTAAAAAATCCCATCTAATTCATTTAGATTATCATTGCACCACACCACCTCAGCTCCCTGCACAAGTGCTCACAGCAATTATTTCGTTCCATGAAAATACTGAAGAGCACCAGGTCAGGAACAGGCCACCACTAAAATATACTGAAAATACCCACAGCCATATAAGAACAGTTCCTCATCGTGACTTCTTGCACTACAAGTCACATTTGATCAAATTCATAGAGTTTCTACAGCAAGCCCCACCTCAGCCATACTAAGGATCTCTTTTCCTGCTCTTAGGAGCCACAGTGACCAAGTACCTGGTGTAAATCAAATCAAATCTTATTAAAAAGCTGAGTTAAAACATGCATCTACCAAACTTACCTGAAGTCTTCTGCTCAGTCACATCCCCACATGCAGCAACAAACCCTGCTCTCTCACCAGTGCCCCCAGCCCCTTGCATCAGCCTCCTTTCAACAGAGCATTGCAAGAGCAGGTAAAATCCCACCAATCTTGCGATCTTGAAAGGATTCCTAATCAAAACAAAATGTCTCAGGACCTCCATCACAAATCAGCTACATTTATTTTCTCATTTTTCCTGCACTTCACTTTAGATACAGCCTGCTTAAAACAAAACAAAACAAAATCCACACCATAAAATCCCCCGTCTCACAGCCTCCTTTTAGCAGTGTTCTTTCTGCCCCTCTTCCCTCTGCCAGAAAAACCCTCCCACCATCCCAGGTGCTCCATATCATCATTCAGTGAACCACTACTGAAAATGCCCATCCCCTGGCAAGCAGGTGTAGGTAAACAGAAATCTAAATTGCAGCTGAAAGTGTTTTATGACAATAAATTGACTATGCATAGGATTGGTGAGTTTGTTTGCTTTTCTAAGTAAGAATTTTTTAATAAATTCATATACCATATTACATCAGTCAATGCAGTTATTTTCAATAAGTTGTGGTTTCATTTAAAAAAAAAAACAAATACAAAAACTTGAAAAAGTGGTTAAGCACTACAAATTTCCCATAAAAACAGCTGGATAGAGATGAGTTCCACTACCTACTTTTACGCCTTCATGCCTCGTATCCCATCAGCAGCAATCAAATAAGCACCCATGCCAAGTTACTACAGCTCTCAAAAACATCCCAATAATCCTTCTTAGAAACTTTCACACTATTACAGACTCACATCACTCTTTGCTGAAACCCCCCCCCCCCACGCCTGCCAGGGAAAGCCCAGCCCATACCACCATCATTTGGCCCACCTGCAGAAGGGCAGCACACCTGCATCACACCTCAACAAAATGATTCCTCAGCACTCAGGAGAAAACGCAGCCTCATTAATTTTGAGTTATCTCAAGTAATCTCCTTTATTTATATTCCATCTTGTGTTTTGTACAACTTGTTATCACTGTGTTCTAGGATTTGTTTAATTAAACAAGGTTTATTTTCTTTAATGCAAGTAGACATGGCTTGGGGGTACCTGGTAAAATATTCTTACACAGCCCATATACATATAGAATTCTTACACACTCATTAGATGTTCTTACACATGACAACATATGATTTATCAGCTTTTTGTTCAGGGTTGTATTCAGCTCTGTAAAATGAACACTGCTACGACACTAATTCACTAGGTATTACTTGTGGTTTGATTAAATGTATGTGTAGATCCGTGTCTGATAAAAGGACAGGAAAACTTTCATCAAACAGGCATTGCACACATTCATCATAAATATTTTGGTTTCCATAACACTATAATGGGAAAAAAATATTTCATTTCTTATTCTACCTCTAGATTATTTATTGGAAGGGTCAAGGAGGGTCAGTAAAATGAAAAAAAACATGCTTCCATAAACATTTGCTAGAAAGGGATTGCTTTCGTGTTATGCAATAAGAGAGCTCTTCAGTGGTTCTCTCAGTTTTGATTTGACTCTGGTTTGTTTCCAGGCAAGTTTGAAGGTGTCTCTGTAACAATCACCCTTTGCTTAGCTCTATTCCAAAAAGAAAGAAAACAGTAATGGAAATTAAACTAATTTGAAGCAGCATTTTTAAAACAGGGACATGCAGCTGTATGATGTGCCTGTTAAATAGTATGTGACTGCATCAGTATTCTTTTAGAAATAAACACAAAAGGCAACGGAACAAGCAAGCAAGTGGACATCAGAGAAGAAAATCAGGCGTAGAATAGTGTCTTTTCATGTAACTTAATCTCAACTCTTACTCCTTGTTCTTCTTTGGAAGGGACCTTCATCTGCATTAGAAAATTCACGGTAGCTAGGCTCTTGATAAAATAAGCATAATTTCTTAGATAAAAGAAAGCAATTACATAGGTTATACCACAACACACGAGCAGTCCATTTCATTACAAAACACATTTTTAAATAGTATTTTTAAAATTCTGTAATTAGGAATGAAATATTTAAGCTTCAACAGTTATTCAAGTGTTCTTCAGGTAATACTGGACTGTGTCTTTTTCAAATCCTAGGTTCCTCTTCACTGCCATCTTTAAACACTTTCCATAAGCAGGCCCAGTGACAAGCAGTAGGATGGCAGTAAATTCATACCACACTGGCAAATAAATGGAAAAGAAATGTTTGGCTGGGGAATTCCTGAATTCCATCTATTGCTCTTCTACTCTGACACTAAACTGGGGCCATACAATTCTCTAGTTCCTGAATGTCCAGTTCTATATTTTAAATACGTTATTTCTTATCAGACTGAGTCCTCATGCTCAAATTCTCTCTGAAGAAGCAGAAATTGCATTTAGAAAACAGGATTTCCTTTCCTTTATTTCTGTTCTTGGGACTTACTATCTTCATTCAACATGTAACATCATATTGACACAATGCAGTAGGTAATGCTGTAAAATCTAACGCAATAAAACTACCTGGCATACACGAGGAACAAGTCTATCGTTACAAAAATACTGTTCAATCATCATTGGCTGCAGCTTAATTTCAAACTATTCACCCAACATCAGCAATCCCTCCCAGATCCCAACTCCAGAGGTGGCTGCTTGCTTCTGAGCATCACACAAGCACATAATTTTCTTGCTTACCATGTTCAAGCGGCATTTTAGCACAAAATCTCCTATTATGGCTGATAAGGAAGGTTTCTATTTTACCAGCAAAAATCTCTGTTTCAAAGTAGTATACTGCGGAGGCTTGCACGGACAACACATCTCACCATACCACGGCTGGTCTTCTAATATGGCCAGATTGCTTTGAAAGTGTTCGTAGAGGACCCATTCTTTGCAGGCACAGTTTGTTCGGAAAATAGAAAAGTGTAGTGTACTTTCCTTTTTTTTCTTTAATTTGATTTTATTTGCCATGAATGGGTGATGTCTGGATACCTTTTCTGTTTTGGAGAGGCTTTTTTTTTTGGGGGGGGTTTAAATACCTGAGCAGACACGATTTATTATGCCACCTCTATATTGCCAGCTTTGAGATAACAGTCCCTTTTTGTATAATTCACTTAGACTAGTATCAGAAGTTAACAGTCACTGTACTACTAACTTTTTTTTTTTAAATCATTGTGATAATGTGCAAAAACTCCTTCCCTGTGCTAATGCCCATTCATTTAGCAAATCAGGGTCAGTGTATAAGTGCAGAAGTGTATAAAAAAGAGAGCATCACTTCAGGCAGAAAAAACTCCACAATTTTGTTTGTTTGCTTGTTTTTCTGAATTTTGGCAGTTTTGTATTCAGGGCTGGGGTGGAGAGGGGAGAACAGATTTATGCATGGAGCGATTTACACAATTTGACAAAAATTCATAAATAATATCAGCTGGCTCTAATGTTCACCCTTCAGTGACCAAAGCAGCAAACTGTAATTCAGCTAAAGAAGTGGGATGAGATGGTTTTACTAAGGCAAGTAAAGGGAATGGAAAAGGAGAGCAGAAATGAAACTGTAGCCTAGTTCCAGGGACAAACAATTAGGAGGTGACAATTTGCGAAGAAAAAGAATCACAGCTTTGTGTGTTGGAAAACACTGTAATTAAACTAAATAATGTCTCAGATGCTTTTTGTAATGTAGAGAGAAGTTTTCAGTGACCAGCTGAGAATAGTGGTAAGAAATTTATCATGTAATGAATTTTGTTATGTGGTGAGGAACAGAGGAAAATGAGCAGTGATTGAGCACCAACCTAATGCCGTGTATTTGTCACTCTGCGTGAATCAAAAAGCTAGAGGGACACTACAGTATTTGCTGTGTTTTGATTCATGGTTTTGTTGGCTGTCTTAGAACTATTAATGATAATGTCTGGTGAACTTTTGAATGGGGATTTTTAAGCAATTTTACATTCAACTAGAAGCATCTTCAAATTTCTGGAAGGTTCAGTATGTTCAGCATAACCTTGGACCACTAAGACTGAAAACTTTGATTAGCATCACATAACAGCCACAATCTTGACATTATTTATGTATACAGCTAGATTTTTATTTTTATAGCTAAAGTCAGTGCCTGCAATGTCACTGGTGATAATGTATTACCATTTTTTATCTATGGAAATGGGAGGAAAATCACATAGACTTAATAGGAAATATTATGGTAATCCCCATATATCAGTTAAGATAACTGTATTTCAGCAGGGCATAAATTGCCACAGGCTTCTTCTGTATTCAGACAACTCTAAAAGCAAATGCAGATATGCGTTTCCCTTTTCCTGGAGTTCATCAACATAGTGTAATTGTTGATTCAACCAGTGAAGGGGAAGGAGACATATGTGGGTCACAGGGAGTTCAGAATGACTGAAAGACACCACCACCAAGTATTATAAGTAATACTGCTCAAGATGCTGACAATGGTGGCTGATAGGTATTACTCCACTGGTCGTGGAGAAAAATCTAAGCTAATTGAGGATTATAATCTCATATGGACAAAGATTTGGTGGAGGGCAGCTGTCTTTGCTATTCACTTTGTTATAAGAAAGTGAAAAATCTATCTACATCCTGAGGCACTATTTCATATCAATAATGAAATATCTGCTTCTTATACCGCCTCAGCAATATATAAACATACTCACATATGAAATACATTATGATATGTATATTCCCTGCTTCAACTATGATGACAACAGGGTTGGAAATAACTTATTTTAATGAGCAAGAATAGCAGAGGAGGAAGGCTGTAACTCAAAGTTTCCAAAGATGGCTTTCCTATACAGAACAGGCAGAGCTCAACATTGCCCCGTTATAGCAGTGGCGACCTTCAGCCCCAACTGTGGGTTAAGGCCACGTTGTGTTACGCACTGTGCAAATTTCTAAACAAAAAAATGCCTGCTGCCCCAACAAGTTCATCCACTAACTACCAGTCCAAGGAAACCACATCAGCCTGGAAAGAGAGGACAGAAGCCCAAGGAAACAATGGATGATGTAGAGCCCAAAGATGCCCAGAAGCTGCTTTGGAGCAAACATGTGGGCAGCAGGGATGGGAGAGTGGCAGTGGCTGGAGGGTGCCGGAGCCATGGGTGCACAGGTCCTAGTACCATATGTGGGAGCAGTGTTGGGTGCAGCCATGCAGTGTTATCAGCCTGCAACAGTTTTTTCCCTTGTAATTTTATGCCTCCTGTACATTCTCCCCATCTTCATGACAAATCCTCTTATTTTGTACACACCCACCTGCATGAAGGAACTAATCATCACCGTGCTCAGACTGAGCACTTGTGGGATGGGGCAGGAGATGGGGGTTGCCATGGAAACCCATCACCCTGCTTCTCTTCTCTGTCTAAGCTTTGGTACCAGAGTGAAGCAGCCTGGTCTAACTTTTATTGACTGGCAATGACTGCAAGTGTTCACCCATGGTATTTTCACACTTTATCCTTTTGAATATTTGCTTTGCTAGAAACTGTAAAAAATTCCATTCATAAAGGAAAAACAAAGTAATTTAAAAAAAAATCACAATTTTCAGTATAAAGCTTTAAAAGACCTGAGCCTGTCACGAAAACAAATTGTAGGATTTTCTTTTGTTGTTTTGGGTTTGAGGATTTTTGGCTAAGTAGCAAGCTGATATGCAAAAGAGTTAAAAAAGGCTTCAGGGTATTTTATTTATCAGCCATTGCTTGCTTCATTTGATAACACAGCCTAACCAGTGTAGCATATAAAGAAGGAATCAGAGGCTTCAGAGTTGTTCCACACTAATCTCCCTTTTGTTAATGTTTCAGGATCAGCTTTAGGTCATAAGAGGCCCCTGTTGAAAGCCAGCTTAGATTGCCCACAGAAGAAAAAATTATAAGAGAGGAGAGGAAGAGCGGTCAAAGCCTATTGTGAAAGCCATCATAAAACATGCAACTCTCTCTTGATAAATATCATAACATTGACATAAGAAATATACCCTTGAAATATGAACAACTTTATGTAACCACAGTAGACTATCTATGACATGTATATATGTGAATAAATCTACAAAAATAATAAACTTATTAAAAAGACAAAATGTTTTGATTACCTGTTTGAAATTAATTACAGCCAACTTCCTTGAAGTGCAGGGGGTTTTTGCTTTTGTTTATGTGAGTTCGCTCTTGAGTATCTTTTGGTTTCTTCTCACTGATGGTTTTTGTTCTTTCACATCGTGTTTTTGGTGGGCTTCAAAAGAGTCATTTGCTTTGTGTGGTTCATATTTCAAATACTGTCAAGCATGAGTGAATAATACCTGCCTGATTTCACAGATTTCAGTTTTACAGCTGTAATGTTTAAGTCGTTTGTTGAATCCATGTGTTTGTGCCCAAACAGCAATCTGAGATGTCTTCTACACAGCACTCACATTTGTTGGATGGTGCAGAAAAGAGATGACAGTAGTAGCAGAAAGCTGTATTACATCAAGAGGAAATAATAGCTTATTCCAAAATTTTTGCCATAAGAGTTAAGTCTGACATCATCAATAAATTATATGTGGTGCTGAATTAACCTGTTTTTATTTCCAGGCAATCACTGTAACACCTAAGACAGTAACGCTGGCAACAGGAAAATTAGTCTGACTGGCTTCTCTACATGGCAAACCCAATAAACTTCATTTGCAGACCCTTCTTTACACTGAACTTTGTGCCCCACCTAAGAGGTGGCATTGAGATTCAGTTAAAAACATGCAGTACATTTTAACATCATTCATAAAAATTAACACAAGAAGCAAATTACCTCACACACCAGCCTTAATGTGCAGAAGGGGTGTGAAGCCTCTGATAATGCATGCTCCAAGGCTGCTCCATATATATTTATGTGAGACTTCCACAATATCCATTCTCAAGAAGTATACTACTCTGATGCAGAGCGGTATTGGGTTTTTTTTCTATTTAATGAGCCACCTCTCCAGTTCGGATCGCTCCAGATACAGCGTGGACTGACAGCTCTGGCTGGATAACAGTATTTCAGAGTATTCTCCAAAGGCCACAGTGACTGTCCATGAGTGGGAAGTGCTGCCACCGCTGATGCTTTGTTGCTGGCAGTCCCAACACTTTCTTCCACGAGTGACTGGTAGTCGGCAAAGCACTTGCAGCTGGTAGGAGGAGAGCTGGTGGCTCAAGTGGCACCCGCTCTTTGCCTGATTTCCGGCTGAGAGAAGCAGAACAGATGGCTGGGAAGGGAGACAGGGTGAAAAGCAAACATTCACCAAGCAATGAACCGCCTCCTGGGACTAAGCAGGCACATCTATCCAGCAGATTGTGATTTCAGCTTCATACTGGTCTTCTAGATACATCTGCAATAATAAACATAATTTTAAAATAGAAGAAACACCCTTCACAACAAGTCAGAAAAAAATAAAATCAACCATTTCCTTTCTATTTCCATGTAAGCGACAGTTTTATTTACAAGAGGATTATTCCATGACTGAAAATGGGTGGGAGAATGCAAGAGCCAACAGTTCACATGACTGAATGGGAAGAGAAGCTCCACCTCCTGCTATGTTTACCATCCCATGCCTTCTTGGAGTCAGCCAAATATATACAGTCTTTCATTCCCATACACAGGGTAAGGAGTGTCTGTCAGTGAGCCTGTCTCACTGTGACCTCAGGGTCCTCTGGATATTTATTATTAGCATGCCAAAAAGCGATAGATATAGAGAAGATGGAGAAAATAATACCTAGTCCCACATTCTGAGCTGGAAAAGTCACCTGTACAATATTCAGCCTCCTGGAGAATTTTGCAAAACGTAGTAAGATGCAACAGTCTGTTCTGCGGATGGGGAATCAACAAAAAGAGATCTGAGACCATTTAGCCTCCCAGCTTCTTTGTGGGAAACCACCACAGCAACAGTCATAGACGATGGTAGACAGCCCCTGGGGTCGTCACTGGGACTGTTCCGAGGTCTTTACCAGCACTCATTTGTAAGCACAGTCTCCCCTCTTTTTAACACCCCCATATACTGGATGGGGGGAGAGGGAGAAGGGTAAAGGCCAAACACAGATTTGACTTGGTATGCTTGCTCCTGGGCAGATTCCTCTTTGTAAACAGACTTTGCAGCTGCAGCAATGCCTTTGGAACCAGATTGCTGCAGCAGTAGCGCAGAGGTGTAAGCATGGGCAGTGCTTTCTAGACACAGTTAAAGCAATTCCATTATATGTCCATGCTCAAACCTTTTTTCTAATGTTAGGATAAACGTGACTTTTTAAGCTTATTAGATAAAACACAAAACTGCACCAAGATTTCAAAAGTTTTGTATTTTCTTCTTTTTTAGTTTTTTTTTTTTCCTTCTTCCTTAGGGTATGCTGAAAAAAAAGCACAGAAACCTGAGATTTTAATCTCCAAGTGGTTATCCTGATAACTAATAAATCTAACCTTTCCAAGCAGATGTATGAAGTTAAGGGGACTAATTGATCATGTTGGCACAAAGGTGTTGTTCATTCTGCAAAGGCCAAGTTAATCCACATTGATGTGATTCAAATTAACCTTAATCAGCTACTAGGCTGACTGTGATTTCATTACTGGATATGCTACAATTAGACATCTCCTGTCTTTAAATGCCCCTCAGCTTTACTGCAGTGATTTTTTTTTTTTTTAATAATAAACACCCATTTACACATCAGATGCTATTAGTGTAATTGGCTTTAAGATTGACTTTTTTTGTGTAGTCACTTTTTGGTTCTGTTTATTCTGAAAAGGTCAAGTAATAAAGATTGATGTGATCTAAATTAACCTCAAACAGTTACTTCTCTTCTCAGAATGATATGCTGTCATGACGGGGAAGGATCAGACAGTTGCCTTCTCTTTCCTTTTTTTTCTCTCTCTCCAGATGCATAAATCATATGTATTTCATTCCTGAAGGCAGGTGCGAAACACTTACAACCCTATAAATTATCTTCATAATAGAATTCAAACCCAGTTGACTATTCATCAGAAAACTTTATTTTATTCCCACTGAAGCAAGGCAGGTATGCCACACCCTGTATGAAAGACACACTTTTCACAACTGGCTTTTACTTTGCAACTAAAACCTGATCCAAAGCCCAGCTCTGATGCCTCAAGAAGACAGGGTGAACACAATTTTCAACCACAAATTCATGGGCAGTGTGCTTGACTGTGGCACTGAACAAGTGAAGTAGGTTCCCTCATTTTATTTGGTTTCTTGAGGAAAACAAGTGTAATTTCCTTACCTCTCTTGTCCTTCAATTATCTCAAGCTAAGAGTAATGCCTCTTAACACCGCCTTGATGAACAGTACAATGAGTGAAACACTCAAGTTGGGCCATAAGAAACGTGAGACAAAAATGATAACTTTTCTTCTGAGGGAGGGAATTAAATGGGGAAGTTGAGGGCAGCAATAACAACCTAAAACCAGCTGCCACGTACGCACTCTAAAGAAGGTTAGCTTCCCTGAAGGCAGGAAGAGGCAAAGAGGAGACACCAGGCAAACCCCTCTCTGTGCCACGGGAAGGATGTTCTCCCCTCACAGAGGTGTGACTGTGGGCACCCCAGGCCTGCCTGCCCCCCGGACTGCCCCCAAGGGAAGGATTACCACCCCCAGGGTAATCCAGGGAGCCAGGGGCAGCCCAGCCTTGTCCCTCGCAGGGGCTCGGAGTGAAACACTGGTGAAGGCGAGGAGGGGCGGCGAGTCAGGCACGTTGTCCTCCTCTCACAGGTACCAGCATGTCCCTCCACAGCTCTGTGCTCAGGCAACCTAATCTAGACACAGATCTACGGAAATACGACTTGATGTACGGAATAGCCACAACTGTCACATCATTTATTGATCAGAATAAATATTTAATTTTGCATTTAGTTGAAGACTGCGTTGTAATCAATAATTAATTTGCCAGTTGTGGTTATTTTACATGTTCAGTCACCTTTCTACATGCAAAATAACCAGAACAAGCGTATTATTTATTGATTCAATCCTGAACCTGAACAACAGAGCGCAGGACGCTGATTTTGGCACTGCTTGTATGACTTCAGAGCTATTCTCCTCTCTGACATCTCCTCGTGCATCAGACCTCTCTCTTGTTTTATTCTGTTCTGTCCAAATCCTCAAATTTAAAACTCAGCTCTGAACAGTAGGCCAGCAGAGCACCTGGGGCCAGAAACAAATAAAAGAAGTATTTTTTTAATCCTGACGAATCCTCTAAACCACACCAGAATGACTGCAAAGAGAAAGAGTTACACAGACAGAAGAGCAAGTGGTTCCGACCGAAACAATATCTTCTTAAAAAGTAAAAAATGCTTATTGGCTCTCCACCGCTGTGCAGAATCCAGACTCTTTCTCTGAATAATGCAACACCTTAAATAAAGAATTGAAAGGAGCTGCAGTTACTCTGGGAGATCTCCCTAAATCGTCCAGCTTTGGGGGCAGGAAAGGGAGAGTGGAGGCAGCTGCATCTTTGCAGTGTTCACACAGCGCCAGGGTTGCTCCCTTAATAAACACTGAAGGAGAAAAATACAGAACAGCTCCAAATAATTCTTTAGAAAGTTTCAGGGTAACTAGTGCTGAACATTATTTAGGATGTGTTTGATCCTTAAATTTTGATACACAGTGGGGCTCTCTCTTTCTGCCTCCTATTTGCCGCTGTATTTCTTCGAGTGTGCAAAACCTGTAGGGTTTTATTGATTTTTTTTTCCCTTGTTGCTCAGTATGAAATAGAAAGGGGGTGAGACAGGCTCTTGGTGAACCCATCCACTGTACATCTTAGGACAAATCTGTTTTTCTTGGAATATTAGTTATCTTGAGGCTCGCCATATAAATAATCTGAGAGATGTAATAAAGCTACCTACCCACAAAGAAGTCGTTTGCTTTTGTGACCGAATACATACAATAAACTTTACTTACAATTGACATAATAGTTGTAACATAAACACTGAGAGTAATTATGAAAACAATCATAGTCAAAGCCAATTATACTTTGGGTTAGTAAGTACAATCACAACTGCCATTTATGGTGACAGAACTAATATCATGAGTACATATGAAAGACTACATACAGATGGTAAAAAGATAATGCTTGGCATAACTCAGAGAGACATTAAAATGAACGTACGTAAACAAACCAGAAGAAGTAATATTACATCACTCAAAATGAGACTGACCTGATCCTTCACCTAATGGCAAACTAACATGACTGTATATAAAAAATGAAG
Source organism: Syrrhaptes paradoxus (assembly GCA_013400615.1). Lineage (NCBI taxonomy): Eukaryota > Metazoa > Chordata > Aves > Pterocliformes > Pteroclidae > Syrrhaptes > Syrrhaptes paradoxus. The sequence goes on along the minus strand of VZTO01014699.1, from coordinate 16,055 downwards.
TAGGTTTACTTATGCATGCGTAAGTGGGTGTGGATGTCTGCATGTAACTGCAATGCAACTGCCACATTTTTCAGTCTGTATGAAAACAGTGTAAAATACTGTTGGGCTCTTGGCATACATGCCTTTGGGCCTTCCAAAAAATATGAAATATTAGCACTTATACAGTGTAAATTGCTTCAAAGTGGTTTTAATAAAGTTTAGAATGCATTTGGCAAAATCTGAACCTTTATCTTTGCTACATGCGAATGACCAGAAAAATATGCAGACTCACACCAAATAGATATATGGCTTCATATTCACTAGGGTGTTACCAAGTCTGATTTTTACATTTAGGAATTTCATTATGCCTGCTTGTGTTCTTGTCCCCTGTTATCAACTGAGATTAATTTAACACCACCAATTTATAAGCAACAAGATGTGTAGAGTCAGTTATCATGCTAACGCTCACTTCTTCTGTCTGTCATCCTAGATTGTCATTTACAGACGTTTACTTTTACAAAAGCATAAAATGATCCCAAAGCAGTTTGTTATTGCGAAGCTATCCATTACATTGTGGCACTCGTTATTCTGGTTCCTTAAAGAAGTCACAGTAAAACTTAAATGAGCATGTTAAGGATTGTCATCAGTGGCTTGCTGTTGTTTTTTTTTTAATGACTGTGTATCTATATTTATCAAAATAATTCCTTAACAGTCTACAGTATTTTCCTAGCTGTCCTCTGACAGCTTTTTCACCCTACCATCTTGCCCAGCAGCATTTCAAAAAAGCCAAGTACAAGGAAGGTTTTAGTTTCACTTTAAAATATCCAATTTAGCATGTTAGGTGAAAGAAAACCTTGAAGGCAGCCAAGCTGCCTTGCGAACACAACAGCTACGCTGGAGATGAAACCTGGTGCTCTTCTTTGAAGAGAAGCTACCTGCTAAGCGCTCCTGACTATGGGTGTTCCAAACCCAGCAGAAAGCACAGTTTATCTCCCTTCCTGGTCATTTTGTACTCAACAAGCTCCTGGGATGCTTTGAATAATGTTTCGTATTGAAACCTAAATTAGAAACAGGGATCAGCCTTTGTAAGGACTGTGAACTAGATTTTCAAAACAACAAATTGATAAAAATTCATCTTCTGTTCAAGCACCAAAATCACTGGCAGACTTCACAAGAACCTCTTCTAAAAACCTGTCCTATGAGACCTAGCCCATTATCCATAGGTGCACAGGAGAAAAGGAAGGTGAATTACCATTACTTTCAGCTAAAATAAATCTAGTTCTTCTCTGTAGTTTCTTCCTTGGCTTATTGCCATTGCTCTTTAGATGTTCAGGGTGGAAGGGGTTCCGATTTCTGTACTGTTGCAAGCATTTAAATAAGCTGAGACTAATGACTGTCCCCCTCTAACTAGAGGAACACCAGAACACCGTACTTTCAACTATTTGCTATCAAATGACCACAACAAGTGTCATCAATCAGGAGGAAGGCTGTGACTACTTAGGAAAGTACAGAATTCTTTATTAATGGGTCAAGAAGTACACATGACCTTTGGTAGAACACTTCTTGTCCTATGAACTACTTTAACACTTTTAAGAAAAAAAGTCATTCACACACAAATATGATCTGTTATGTGACTAAGAACCCAGAACTACTTCTAAAGCTCTAAGGCTGGAAAAATTGGGTCCACTGATATAGTAAGTGAATGACTTTGTATGGATAGCATATATTCAGCATAATAGTATTATTGCCATCTGCTGTAAGAATGGATATGAGTCACTACCATAAAGAAGTAAATATTTTTGAATCAACAGTGCCAGAGAAAGTAACAGACAAATGTCATGAAGAAAATAGCAGATCTATTTGATTCCCTCATGTTAATATCAAACAGTCCTCAGAAAAACGGGGACATTCCAGACATTCCAGTTTAGAGAGTTAACCAACCTTTGAATATTTAAAAAAAAATTGAAAGAATGATTAGGAATGATAGACTGGTCAGTCTAATCTTTGTCCACATGTAAAAATTCTGGATTAGAGATTACAAGTGTAAATACTGCCCACCAGCTTGGGTTCAAAGAACGTAGTGTAATTCTTCTCTCTTTGATGGGATTATGGATTTGAGCAGTAAACTGGTATAGTATACTGGGATTTTTCCAAGGCATTAGTTTAGTGTTTACAAAAAAAGGTTAGCCCCTTCTGTAATTAATAACCAACGATTTAACTGGAAATTCATAGAACAGATTAAAAGGATCAACTGATATCATTACCAACATAGCTACAAATACCTGAGATCATCCTTAGCAACATCACTAGTGAATGAACTTCTTGTCCAATATTATTTTCTGTCATGGTCTTTAAGACATAAAATTCTTCTTATTAAAGCCAGAAAAAAACCTTGACAGGGTATGAGCCTAGCAGAAGGATGGCTTAAGAGAACTAATGGTTCCTTATGAACCTAACTTTTATGAAATTTAGACATAACCAGTTTGTCTGAATAAGGTCTCTGAAAATGACATTTAGAAATAATTTTTTTTTTTTCTTCCCAAAATACATTTCACACCTGCCACTGGTTCTTTGGTACTGAAAGGCTACTGTACCATAGGCACCAGGAACTGAAAGAGAACTCCAAAAATCTTTGGCACTCACTAATTTGAAACTGAAAAAATTTTTAAGAACTTGCCAAATACAGATTAACAGGCTAAAAATATGAGAAACTAACCATAGCCTCAAAGGACGATCATCTGAAATAGGCAGGTTTGTTTATTGGTCTTTTAGTGAAGAAATTTCAAATGTCTATAACCCACTATCATAACTTCATGAAAGGCTTGACTGAACTGGTCTTGTTCTGTCAACTGTCAGTCATTAGTAATGGCAAGAAAGCTTATTATAATTTTTTTTTCACCCCTGAGACAAGCTAAATCCAACAATGTCAGTTTTAACCTTAGGAAAGGAAATGAAATGGCTTAAAGCCTCACACCCTATAAGTCATATTAGATATAAACCCTCGGAAGGCTCTTGATGACATTTGTCATCCCAACTTCATGTCCTTGGGCATGAAGTCCATTTTTAAATCTAAGCCTACGGCAAAAGAAGCTTTAAAGATTTAAATCATGATTTTTAAATATACAAAATAAATATGTTATACATTTATATCTACATATATATTTTTGCATAAAAGTATACATAAAGCAAAACAGATGAGAGAGCTCTAATAGAAAGACTACAGACAACTTGTTCCACTATAGCCACTCTTGACTTCCTGTAATCAAAATATCACGGTATACACAGATTCTCCTTTTTAAGCAGAATATGAAAGTAAAGAAAATACTAAGTATTTGATAATATATTTGCTTAAACTTATGTGCAGATTCTCAGTCGTAAAAAAATGTGTCTAGAAATGGCTGTTAAAACGTTATTTTAACCTTTCAGTAACCTTTCAGTAAAAACTGCCTAAAGATACAGCTCAAATTACAAGTCTGACCACTATTAACTTGTCCATTTACTTAATAAGAAACCCTCATGTACTTAGAAGACCAGTGTCACTAGATTCAGATGAGATGCATATAAAATATATGGTAGGTCTGCACATAGTTCTCTGGCTATGTTCTTGACAAATCTTCCTTTCCGATGGAGAACTCCCTTCTCCCATCCATTCCTCATAATTTCAGATGCACGTGCTTAAATTCCATCTACTCCCATCAAAATTTATTGAAATAGCCAAAGCCTTTATTAACTCTGGTTCTTAATCCTTACCAATTTCAGAACATATTGTCTCTTCTCTGGATTTCGTAACTATGTTATGTGCCAAAGAGACTGAAATTAAATATACGTTCTGCCAAGGCATAAAAATTCTTCTTTACTTATAGATAAATCAATATGTTGCATAATTCATAAATATTTTAACCAATATTTTAATCTAATTAAATAAGCACTGTTTATATTTTATCAGTTAATACTAAATTTGACTAGCATCGTCTTATTTAACTACCCTTTACAGACATGATTCATTAAATTTGTTTCCATATTATTATTTCTATATGTCTGCATGTATTTATTAATGATAGATCTAAATAAGCACAGAAGGATAGGGCTTGGGGAAAGAGGAATGAAAGGGAGTGAACAAAATAGTATCTGTTTTCTTACATTTTTCTAAGTACTCTTACTTTTTTTCCTTAAAATGCTACTTTAAAAAAAAAGCAATTTCTAAGCTAATTTTTTTTAGTAATATACTGAAAATTTTACATGTTTTCAGTTCATACAGCAGAATTATGGGTTGAATACTTGACACAAATAAAAGCTATAGAATATGGCCTTAAATGATTTAGTAATGAATGTGATTGTGAGTAGAGATAAAAGTAAGAGTTACAGGGATTCCACTGAAAATTAAGATTCAAGAATTAAAATTGCATTTTTTCTTACTCCCTTTCATTTTAGATAATCGTCCAAAAAGCTAACAGGTTCCCCATGCTTCAACACACTTTTATGGATCCTTCCTTTCCCATTTTCTACAGACTGTTACATGCTTTTTCACAATAATATGCATAGGTGCCTCACTAATGAGAAACAATCATCTGATGGGAAAAAAATCATCTTCTGACAGATACCATTTCTTTCTAGCGGCCATCAAATAATGGCACCTCTGCAACCGTTCTGCAGTATCATAAAGGGGCTTGGCTCAGGGCTGAAAACAGCACCAAAGAATTATCGGTCTGCGTTCACCCTGTTTTCACCCCCTTCTATAGTTCAGCTCTTGGATGCTGTTAGAGCCTAGGTCCAGGGTTAGATGGCTGCCTGGGTCTGCCCAGGATGGTATATTTGTTTTCATGGTCTTAGTACTTTGGTGCAAAACAGAAGCTTGAACAAACACAAGCTGCAGACACCCCTGTGTAAAAATCCTCCCTTTTGCTCAAAATGAGAGCATAAACCCAAAAGACAAGCGAGCCCTGACTATGCAATCTCTTCATGAGACAAATTCCCAAACAAGAATGAAAATTAATCAAAGTTCTGATGGTGCCTAATAACACTGCAGTCATTGAGAGTGATTTTTATTGTCCCTAATGAGCATTTTATAGATACTCATATTTGAGCAGCGCCTGAATCTTTCAAACTAAGAACCAGTGTTTTCCCTGGAGAAGCAGCATGTTGCTGAATGCAATCTGTCAGCGTGTCGGGGCTTCTCAGATTCCTCCACTGTAGTAACAGATGATCAAATCCTCTTCCATGTTTCATGAACTAAAGGTGTAAATCAGTTTAGCCATTAAATAAGTCAACATTCCTCTTATCTATCAGTTACTTTGATTTTATAGATAAAGGTATAACTTCTATTGTGAGTAATTAAAAAGGAATAATTTATTTCACCATGTAGTTTCTATCACAGTCTGCGTCAAGCCTAAAATGAGGGCAACCACTAACTGTAATTTTTTCTTTTCTAACCAATTCTCTCAAAAGAGGAAGGCAATTTTACTTTGATTTTTCATTTCCATAACAAGAACTGCGAGGTATTTCACATATTTAAATATACCTAGTCTTGAAAAAATAACAGTCTAGAAATTTGGCCCTCTCCTTCTACTACCATGGAAATACTAAATTGCAGACCTTCTCTCGTCTGTTTTAATGCTGAAGAATCAAAAGATGCTCCCTCGGAGTTCCTTCAAAATACGATTCATTTTACTAAAAAGAATGTTTCCACAGGATGACAAAAATTAAAAAGAGAATTGAATGCACTTCATCCTAGCAACACTAATACTAATCTCCTCATCTTCATTTTTTTTTCTCACTTTAAATTTATTTCCCTCTTTATAAGCCATTTATTGTCTGATCACTGTCCTTGTCTTGACTACCATTTTAAATTACATAAATATAGCACACTATTTATCCGTAACATTTCTATGAATTTCTTTTGTTAGTCAATCGTCAAAGAGGGTTTAGGGTACAGCTTTGTCTTCACTGGTACACCTTTGATCAATGTTCTCAGGCAATTCTGGATAAGAATCATATCAACATATATTTTAAGATACTAAGATGTGAGCATATATTTCATTCAAGCCCTATAATAATCCTTGCTACCTTTAAAAAAAGTTTAACACGAAAAAAACCTATATGCCTGTATGATGGAACAGCCTTATATCCATGTAAGGCAAAACATTTTAAAGCATTTGGTTTTGTAGCTGCGTTTATTGGATCTTCTGTTTATGATTCTGGGCAGACGCTGCAGACAGGGATGCCGTTCCTGCTGCTCTTTGCTGTGGAATTAAGCTAGGGAGCTTTGTGCTACTCTTTAGCTGGCCTAATCACCATCCTACCCATCCTGGAGCAAATCACCATTCCACCCTCTTTACAAACGTCCTGACCAAACACGTTGACACCTAATTTACTCTATGTTATTATTTGAATTGAGGAAGTGTACAGGAAAGACAGTTCATCCCCTAAGCGCTCAGGCAGTTGTCAGGACGCTGTAGGGATGCGCGAGCACCCGCCGGGCTGAGCCCGTTTGGAGGGAGCAACAGCAGCTTCCAGCAGCGCACAGTGCTGCGTACGGGCAGCTTCCACACAACCCATTAGCCACCCCCAGAGAGAGAGAGTTCAGCTGTTAAAATAGAAGCTTTTTCTTCCTTATGTTTTTAATCTCAGCCATACAAGCTCCATTTCTTAAGTACAGTGTGTGACAGGGTGTTATCCGTACACATCATACAAGCAACTCTTCAGACTATGTGGTTCTTCTTAGCCAAAAGAACAAACAAACAAAAAAACCTACAAAAAAAGAAAGACCCCTGATACATGACAGCATACTTTTGACTAAACATACCCTTTTGCATTTTTATAAGCAAAAACTTAAGTAAAACTAACCAGCTTCCACTTGAAAGCATAAACGTGGAAAAGCAGACTGCAGCTTTCTCAGACCTCACCGCGTGCATCCGTCCTGATAAATAATCAACAGGAAGGATATGCTAGGGTTTGGGAACTCTTCATAGTGTCGAGAGAGCTGCCTTTCTAAATGTTGGAGTATTTTCATTTTGTGGGGGAAGCATTTCAAAAAAAAAGTATGAAATCTTGAAATCAGCTGATTAATATGTGCTTTTCCTCCTGCCCGAAAATTTGGAGTAAGACGTTACTGAGGAACAGTCCCTCTTAATGCAAACAAGGCTGCCAGCATTATCGTGGGCTCTCAGCTTCCTCTTAAATCACAGAATCTTGAAGACTTTTCCTTGTTCCCTGCAGAATGGATTTGTTTCTAAAAGAGAAACACCTGTGTCACACACCTACAAAGTACACACAATTTTTCACCTGGCTGGGCCCACGCTTTCCGATGCTCGCTAATTGGTACTTAGGAGAACGCTATTGTGCTTTCCGCCTGCCTTCTATGCACAGGCAGTTGGAGTTTAAAATAAATCCTGTTAAGTTCCAGGAGTGGATGATTACTTCCTCATTATTGGTCCTAAATATGCTGGTTGTCGCTCAATTTATTCTGTCCTTTATCCTTTCCGTTTTCTATGTCTTTCCACTTATTTTCCTCCCACCTCCTAGTGGGAATTTCCACTCGCTGGCTGGAATTCAGCAGAAATAATAAACCCGAGTAAAGATCTCCAGCAAAAGATCTTTGCCTAAGTGCATGATTGCAGATGCTGGAGCCTTGCCCAGACAAAACCCTGCCTGTGCTGAGCTGTCCCTCCCCAGGAGAAGGGAGCCATCAGTCACGTTGCCGGCAGCGTTCGGCCCCCCCAGACACCCCCCTATAGCGATCCTCACAGCCAGCAGCTCCGGAAAAAAAGGGAAGGTTCAAGAGCAGGGCCAGAGAGTGGCTTGTCCTTCCCTGCTCCCAGTAGTAATTCCACAGCAAAACAGTGATGACCCACGCTGCGGGTGCCTGTTTCAGTTAAAATTGCCACAGGCAAGGCAGGGTATGTGGGGAGGGGTTAAAGATTATCTAGCAATTCTGCTGGGGTGCTGATGCACAGAAATGTGTCCGGAGACAACATGATTTATTGGCTTGTGTTAGTATGATGCACTATCCATCTGATGCCATAAACACGCACAGATCTTCTGTTGTCCTCAGGTATGAGAGGGGATGGTCAGCCTGAAGCAATGCTACATTCAATCTACCTGAGTTCCAAAAATCCTATTTTCTCTAGGCCTGCCTAAATTGTTACATGGACATGTACACAAAACAGGACCTTTTAAATGTATGGTTTAACCTTTAAGAGTTACTCTGATACTAGCTAAGTTGGTTTCATCCAAGATTATATTTGATAAAACTATTGGAATGACCTCTTTGAGATGATAAAACTAAAGTTCAAATGTTTTCACGAGGAGCGTGATAGGGCTCCTTCAGGGATGTGGTGGATGCAGATCTCTGGCACACAGGTGGGAGGCAATCAGGAGACATAAAAGAGGTACAGCACAATAAACTGCCTACTGTATGCATTGCAGATCCTTGAGGGAGGAAGGAAAAGATTCAGAACAAAGCAAAATACAACCGAATAGTGCGCGTAACTCATCCTGATGCCTTGTGCCTTCCTAAAAGTAGAAGGCTTGAAGAAGTCTCTCTCAACCTGCAGAGACTCACTCAGATGTAAGCAAGTAAGAATAATAAAAAAAAAAAAGATTAAATGCACTATGACTACACATTATGTAAATTAAAACTGCCTCAGCTAATGGCAGCAGCAGTTTACAGGTGTAGAACTGGAAAACTGCACATCACAGACCTTACAGCCAACTTGTGGAAATGTGCTCATGTTCTGTATTTCTTCTTCCCAAGCATCTCATTATCTGGCCGAGGCAGCCTGTACAAGGAAGGAAGTGAAACAAATGCAGCTGTGACTGTTCACTGCCCCAGGAAGGCAAGAAGAATAAGGCTGCCTCTCCTCCCTATCTCAGCTGCCATTTGGATGTACAAGCTCGAGTGGCTGGGCTATCGGCAGTAAAACAAAACAAAAGAAAGCACTCTTTGAGAATGTGAGGATTGAAAATCCATAGGATATCTGAGATGAATTTCAATCACAGGGTGAGGTTTGCAGATGTTCTAGTTTGAGATGGATTATTTTAGCTCCAGCAAAATAGGCCTGCACTTAGTACTATCTTTCTTTCATACAAGAAAGGCCACCCTTTGAAGGGCAGAAGCAAAGAAGAGCCGTTAGAAGCTATTTACATAGTGAAAACGAGAACAGATACAACGTAAAGGAGGAACGTGCACCATACTGAGCCCTCCAAATGTATTCTTTGAAATTGCAGCTCTTTGTGGTTATATCATCTTGGCAGCTGAAGCCATACTCTGTGCAATTATCCATATTAGGAAAACTGTAAAAATTAGTAATGGCTCTGTTTATAGCTTCATTTTTCTACGCTTAGTGGTCTACAGCCACAGCTGTATTGGCCGCTGCATTTCAAAGATCACTCCAGACGTTTTGATCACAAAAAGCTTTACGAGCACTCAGGCATTGGGAGTTACTGTGTTTAAATCCAAACATGATTATCAGTTCTCCGGACAACCTTTTATGGTTAGTAAGTCTGTGTTTTAAAAAAACCTTGGTGGAATGATTTTTTACCATGTTATGATTTCATAGACTGGAGAGTGAAGGGATGAACTGCTGTTAGCAACAGTAAAACATCTGTTAGGGAAAATAACTTCATTTGAAGTTATTTAAAATGTATTTAAAATGTTAAGATACATGTAAACCTTTCTACCTTGAAATACAGTATATTTCTTTCATGCCCTCTGGTTCTGTCAAGTAACAGGAGAAAAAGTAGAATGAAACTCTTCACACAGTGAATATAGCTACTGTTATGTATCTATACTGATGTGACATATAAACACAGATTTATACACCTTTATGTTGTTTGATTACTAGGTTAGATGACTCAGGCAACTCCGGTGTAAGAAGCAGGCTGCAGAAGAAGAGGCTAAGCAGCATTACCAGTGTTTCACCCATTGAAAACATGGTGTAACACAAAGCAGCTGTACCGTATGATTACCTAGAGCAAGCTAAGAAGGTTATGTCTCTGTGAGTTGAAGAGAAAATAGTGACAAAGATTTGAAGTCATCTTTATGAGCATGCTTGCTCTGCAGGTGATTCACTGATCTTCCCTCTGAAGAGCAGCTTGAGAGCCAGTGCGCACATATCCATCCCTGGAGCCCTGAGCGTAGGGAGGGCTTAAATAAGCGATAGCAATGATCACTGTTTATGTACATTTTACTGACACACATATCGCCCACACATCCCCTCCAGACAAACACAGACAATAATCAGTCTGATACCTACAGCAAGTTAGGAGAGAGCATATTCCCCAAACCCTCCTTCCTCTGGCACGGTGTCCATGCCAAGAGCTCATCCACCAGTTAGGTGGTGGGGCTATGTGTTCAAAGTTATTATTTGCCAGTAGGTTTTTCCTCCCACTGGGGATATAGTGAGAAATCATCATCGACCCCAGGTTTTGTAGAAATGCAGATCCCCCATTACCACAGCAGGGAACTGATGTGCTCCCCAGAACACCTAGCGGCAAACTGGGAGAGGAACTTTTCCTTTTGTGAGAGGCAGTCAGAGGACAGGAAATCTTCCTCTAGACTCTTTCTATGCACATGAGCATACAGCAATCATAAAGCAAAACTCGGGAATATACATGAGTCTCAGAAGAAGACTTGAGCCTGGATTTCATCCAGCATTATTTTAAAGTCCTTGCTTCTTAAGGGCGACCGATAACCTACCAGAGAGATGCTGGGTGAAGAACAGTAGCTAAATCCACCCTCAAACCAATCCACTATTCAGTTCCAAATGGATTCACTGATGTTTGAACGAAGCACTGATGTTTCCTCAAAGGGACTTTACCTTGATGGTGTTTCTCTGTGTGCGCACTGTTTAGGGACCTTTCCGAGCCAAAACGCCTGGCAGGAACCTGCTTCATTATCTCAAGTCACAAGCTTTGCAGGCCACAGCAGTTTCAACCGGCTCAGGCCAGAGGTCTTTAAAGATACAATTCGCCCCAGTTTCACCCCCTTCTAAACACCACAACAAGAAATAATTAACATTAATTTGACAGTTAATTTAAGAACCTTCTAGCCAGCTTCTTATCTACAGTAAGTGCAAAGGATGCGCTGTTCTCTCGGGTGGCACGGACAGTTTGCATGGCTGCAAATTTCCCCTCCGAGATCACTGTTGGAAAAGCACTGTAAGCTTGTTTTGTCCCCCATTGCTCCACGTTCCAAAAAGATGCAACAAAAACAAGTGCTGATATTCTCTGTCATAGCTGCCTTCTGAGTAATCCAGAAAAAGTGTTTTCTCTTTCTCCAGAGAAAACGCCTCCATGTCTCAAGAACTGTTCATTTTGTCTTTTGCTTCCTTCAGAAGCAAATAAAAATCCGTGAGATAAAATGATTTTCAAATGTAATTGCAATAAATACATCAAAATAAATAACTGGCTGGTATTTTCCATTTATGCTTTAAAGGAAACAGCTTAGGCTCCATGACCTAGTAAAAGTATATAAAAAAATAAAGCCCACAGCAGTCTATAAAAAAAAAAAAAGGCATTTGGTATCATTTGAAAAAAAAAAACAAACAGTTTACTTAGCTTATTCTCAACCCACAAAAAATACCGTCGCCTTTTTTATTGCTTCTAGAGCATTTTAAGACCCCTATTTAAAGTGGAGCCCATAAGAGCCCATTTCACTTATACATTTGTTAAGGAAAAGGAGGGGGCTGAAAGCACAGTTTTAGAAACATATGGTTAGGCAATACTCTTGTCAAATATCAGAGGGAAAGAATCGTTTCTGAGAGGCCATAAAGCCACTAGAATGACACTGAGATTTTACATGAGCAGGCGGTAAGAGAATGAAAGTCCTCTTGATGGGCGACAGTCCAGACCCCCCGGGATATCATTCCAACAGGAGGAAAAATGTAAATTAAAACTCTGCCACATACAAAAAGACCATTTAAAGGGAGTATTTAGAAGAAAAGTTTCAGAATAGCCTCACAAAGGTGACACTGAAACGTTTCAGTGTGTAAATGCTTTCCTCTGACTGTTTGAAATGTCGGCGGTTTGCGTCGCGTGATTATTTGTGTAATTGCTCCGTGTACCTAGCACTAATTTACCTCCACAGCATATTGACCCTGTATCCCTTTAAACTTTGCACAGCTATTAACAGATTAGGCCACCACTTTGTAAAACAGTTTTCTGCTAGATTTTTCTTTTCCAAGCAGGCTTTTGTTTTTCAATATTTGCCCCTCAAGGTGTTTCTTTCTATTCATCCCTCTGTCCAAATACACCAAGGGCCTGTCAGTCTGCCTTTTGTTTTTATTGCCTAAAAACAGGTGTGGAAGGATAGTAAATCCAACCCAACAGCAACATTCATGACTAGTTTTCATTCAAAGAAGAACATATTTTCCAATTGCTGAACATCAGTTTGAAGGCTGCAGAAGTATGTTAAAATCTGAACACTCTGGAGACAAATGTCAGTGCCAGAACTTTTCTCCTAAGCAAAAATAAACCTGCACTTTTAAAATCTTCTCAAAACTTTTGATTTCTCACTTTTTCTTATTTTCTCACCCTGCTCTTCCTCTCCAGAAAAATATCCTTCCAAATTAAATGCATTATTTTGTTACTGTTAAAGCAACATCTCACATTTATTTATGTTGCAGTAAAATGAAAAAAATCGGCAGCAGTTCTGGCTTAAACAGCACTTCTTCTTGCCTCACCTCCTTCTCGGTCTTCCCAAGTCCCACACTGCCACGCTAACACAACCATCTGTAGGTCCTACAACCGTGAAGAAAGCCCTTTTTTGAGCCTGATTTAACCTAGATCAATTCTTCAATCCATTTTTTTAGTTAGAGCCATAGACAGAAATTACGGAACTGAAGAGAAAACGTGGGACCTGAAAAACATGGCTAGTGAAGACAGAATCTTTCCTATGCCCATCTTCCCACTAAAAGAAATGTTAATTAAAACATAGATTCAGCATTTTTTTTCAACTAATCCGATATATAAAAAACTGGTATTACATAAAATTGCATTTTTTGATTGACAAAACATTTTGTCTTAGGTGCTTCAGAGAATACAAACTAGAAAAGCAGCAAAATAATCTCTGCATAAGTTGATTTATAGTCGGTATATACTTTTTGTTGAGTTCACATTGACCAACTTTATCGTTTGCTACTTACTACCATACCACCTCAAAAGGAAGCAAATTCAAAGATTATAAAACTGCGGTAGTTAAGACACATTTTTAAGATACATTTTTTCCCAATATCCCAAAAGAATGAAGAAACACCAAGATGTTTGTGAAAGAACTGTTTCATGTTGCAATAGCAGAATGTTAGAAACAGGATAAGATCTGGATAATTTAACAGTTGCCAAATAAGATGATTAAAAATATATTCAGCTGAAGACAGTTCTAGTTCAAGTTTCTAAATGTATTTATCCTGGCTTTTAGCTTCCCCCGTATGACATCTCTCTGGGCCAGGGAAGAGGGGATTTCAGTGAAAATGAGAGTTTGTCCTAAATGGTGTGAAATATGAGATGGAGATATCTTGTAATAGTGGGTAATGCTCACTGTAAAAATATGGGCTGTAAAATTTAATCTTAAATTACTTTATACTGCTAATGTTTAAGCCAATTCATTACAGCTGCAGAGTTCTGGCACGGAGCACCTTGCTGCACAGAGCCATTAACTCCTCGCTATCTTTGTCATATACTCAGAAGCGATATGCATCAACCAGCCTCGGAAAGGAGATGCAGCTAAAAAAAGTGCAGAGCTCTATTTGTTCTCATCAAAGCGAACACTTTTACTAAGTCCTATTTAATCGAATTTGAGAAGAAACTCTGTGACTTATATCTCTGCAAGGATTATTCACTTTCTGGATAATCTGCAAGAGAAGGAATACACATTTTATTTAAGTAAAAGGATGTTGCTAATGGTACAATTACTTTAATACGTGATGCTAGAGATGAAGTGGATGAACTCACAGCAAATGCTTGTTGCAAAAAACACAGCCATGCCTTTGTCAGTGATGGGCTTGGGCACGGGATTTTCAACTATGAGACCTCCTCCCTTCTGCTGTCAATGCTAAAACCTTCGTAAGAGATAAACCACTCAAGGAAAAGGGGATCCCACACCCTCCCATGTCCTGCACTCTTCCATTCCTTCTACAAGCCAATAAAGGGGGAAAGTGGAAATTCACTCATTATATGTAAAAAAAACATGGGGAAAAAAACCCTCTCAGTGAGGGTTCATGGCAAGATCAGATTTCTTTTTTTTTTTTTTTNCAAGAACATGTTCTCTAAACAGGAAAATATGGGGATTAATACAGGAAACATCCAACGCCAAAGGACCTCACCAGAGAACAGATGACGGCAGGTCATCCTGAACGAACAGCTGTACTGGAATGAGATCAATAGCTGAGTTCTCCAAATTTTCTTTCAGGATCGATCTTGCTTAATAATTTTACAACTACCCTTGGCACACAAGAATGTTGGATACTAATTGCATTTCTTCATAATGGGATGCTGAACTGAATCAATAACAGTGAGACACATGTATATATCATGGAGAAAAAAATGGATGGCATTGAGGATGGGGCACAGGTCTACAAAGAAATGACATATTACAGGCTACTAACAACAATTATTTCTATTTTCTAATGACACAGAAAAATACAAATGTAATAATGCATCACAGACAGGGAAAATTCAGCTACCCTGTGTACCAATGGTTTTTAGATACTGTGTAATGTGGTCACGCAAAAGACAAATGTAATCCAAAGATCTATCACAAAAGATTTATCCAGCAGAAATTACCAAATGGCAACATGGCTATTTAAGTCACTGATGAGAAATCAACTTTTAGTTTTGCTCCATTTGTACAATTAAAAAAAAAAGTTGTACCTAATGAATGGAATGACTACTGGAGTGATCAGAGGAATACAGAGTGCATCTTAAAACAAAAATATTTTTAGACTTGGCTTTTTAA
>VZTO01014698.1:17449-32308 GCA_013400615.1 Syrrhaptes paradoxus | reverse complement strand
ATGAGATTCTTCCACTATTTATTTGGTAGCAATGACCTTACGCAGTAAGTATCTCTTTGGTATTAAATGCAAAGTTTGTTAATTCCATTTAATCAATCTTAACAGAGAATTTCTAAGGATCGCTACCATGAACATGATCTCAGTATTTGTCTGCACTTACAGTAACAGCTGCCACTGCCTTTGGAGCTGGGTTTTGGGAAGGTTTTCGATGATCTATTTTTTTTTAATGTCTATAGTTGTGGCTGAAAAATATACTCTCTCATTTTTTGTCTGACACTGTTCTAATATAGTCAATCTATTTTCTGCTTGTAGTAAGGCAATAAATTTCTGCCTCCTTGATAGTGGAAAACACACATTTTTACAATCATCTTTGGGCTTTTACAGAAAATCAGTATCTATATATATTGAATTTTTGTTCACAGAGATATTATGTACTAACATCTAAATTTATAGAGAGATTTTACAATCTAAATATAATTCAAATTTCCTTTGGAATACAGATAAATACACCTAAAATATAAATATTTCCAAGTGTTTCTATGAAGCCTGTTTTCCCTAGGAATGTGAAGAATTTATTCAAGAGATACGTCTAAAATCTTTCACAAGTAACTGATCTACCGACCAAAGGCGAGATCAAAACCCTCCTGCCCATCTGATTACATGGAAGAGCTTTTCCCATGTCACCTCATGATATCAACACAAGAGTCTTTTCGACCAGGATATTGTTTTGCAGAATCATTTCTGCAAAAAGGACTTATGTTTTAAAATATTACTTTGGAAGACTTATCTGAATCCTGTTTGAAGTTTATTTTCACACTTGAGGTGACTATACGGTTTTAGTAAGCCGGAAAGTCCTCTGAGGTGAGCCCTGCCTGGCTGACCACATCTGGTGCCTTAAAAGAGTGGCGACAGTTTTGTGAGTTGAGAGTGAAAGTGTTGGATCCTTTTTCCTCTCCTGACCTTAAAAGCTCTCAATTCTTAAAGTGAGAAACACCCTAAAGCTGGACCTAGGGTGGCAAGCTGGCTTCCAGGTACTATTTCTTCCTCCTCTACACTTGGAGACCTCTTACACTTCCCGACATGTATGACAGGACTTCCATTTCTATGGCTTTCAATAGGCTGCAAAAGGTATCTCCTGAAAAAAAAAAGTCACTAATGTCCAGAAACAGTTCACCACAATACATCTAAAAAGTCTCCTGAATTCAAAGTTATTTGATTTAAATAGTCACTGTGCATTTGAAAGCATTCTGTTCGGTATTACATCATTGGAAACAGCCAAGACCTCATTTATGACCATCAAAGACTTGGAGCAAGAGAAAAAGAAGTCTGTGTGTACACACGGGTATACCCTCACCACTTCAGACACTTGGGAGTAGACCTGCAAAGATGGGATTCGGTGGAGCTACAGAGAAGAGAACGCGGGCTTCTGGGCTACCCCTGTACCATCCACGCTAGAAATTACAGACGTTAGGATTCCAAGCGATCCAGCTGATGCCAGAGAGCACCAGCCAAAACGTCTACAAGCTAAGGTTTCATTCTGACAAAAAGCGAAGGAGTTCTGAACATTTTGTTGTGTTTCGTTAAAAATCTTCCTTCTCAGTACTTTGGCTTTCTTGGGCTATTCCTAAGGTTGAAGTTAAGAGTCTGGAAGGACAAGATGTGGGAAATCCGTCGGTCTTTGTAGCCTAACGTAGCTATGAAAGAGTCGTCAACATGTAGTTTCCAATTTGAACTTTACCAGGAATTTTAACAGGGCTATTGCCTGTTCATAGTAAAACCAGAGGTTATTTGCCGGGAAACTTTGTATTCCGATTCACCACTACTACAGCTCTGTGTGTTTGAAGCACTTGTACACACGCAGAAACATACCTAAAGTTCCAAAGTTTAGAGACATGAACAATTGGGGTAGATCTCAGAGCAATATATTTTCACTAAATTGAAGTGGGGTGAGAAAGTAAATAGATGTGTTGAGCTGGAAGGAACAAGAGACTAAAAGAGGAGGAAATCTGATGTGAAGTAGGAAAATAAAAGTAGTGACAAAATAAATTAAAAAAAAAAAACCATAAGGCAACATGAAGCAAATAAAACACTGAGAAAATAAGAAATATTAACACTTAAACGTAGTGTGGAAAGAAGGGAGAGGAAGTAACAAAGAAAATAGGCATGGAACAGGCTCATGAAACAACAAGAAAGCACTACCAAGACATAAATAGGAAAAAACAAATAGGAAACACAAGCGCAATGGAAGCTTAGGAAGTAGGTGGTTTTATTCATTTTAGAAAGTTTTCAGCCCAGCCAATATGCTAAGGTGTAACAATGCAAACCAGTATCACATACACTGTATTTCTGTATGTATTTTTAACTGAAATAAATTAAGATTTGGGTTTGGGGGCCTCACCTAAATGGTATTATTTATAAAAGCAATGTAATTGGCAGTCGAAACCAGTGCCACTCCACTCCAGTTAAGGACCTTCCTCAACTCTTTGGAACAGTCCAGCACCAGATGAAGATTTTAAGCTTTTGCTGACTTTCTTTAAACGATATCTTCATTAAAGAATCTTACTTAAATGTTTCTCAGTCTAAAATTGGATCCAGCAGCTCTGTTCTAGTTTCTTATCACAAGCAAGTTACATTATCCCTTAAATTCCATTTCACTCTAGTAAGCAAGAAATTGTGACATACAATGATCTGCATTACAGTTAATATATTAAACACCTCACATTTTTTAGTGATGAACATGGTAATAAACACTTATACTGTTCTCCAGATTTTTATCCTACAGAGTTTTGTAGATCAAACAATATATATACGTTCATGCTATAGGAAATTTAATGTGATCTAATTTAATCCTGTCATAACATCATCAGATAACAGTATTTCTACCAAGATAATTTGGAAAATGAAGAAGGATAGTCTTGTGGTGAAGGACAGAGCAAGAGTTTATGAGATTTCCACTTCTGTCTCCTTGACTCAAATGTCATCCAGCTTCAGGTTTCCTTAATTTCTCTGTGGTAGCAAGAAGTTAATAGTTGTAAGGACAGAAAACTTCTGAACAAAGATGTTAATGTCTAATTTAACTCTATAGGTCTGTTTTATTTTTGTTTCTACTCGTAACTACCTGCAGGCGAGCAATAAAATTTCAAATATCGACACAGAAAAATACTCAGAAGAAAGGCAGAGCTAAGATTGTGCAGGAATTATAAGAAGCAAGAGTCCTACTATCCATTGATCCTAAATGTTTGCTCTTCAAACATGAGCAGTATAAAGCATTCATTCTTTCAGCCTGTTTAAATTCTTTTGTTGGCAGAACATGAGCTTCAATTCACAGGACACTCATCTACGGATAAACTGGGTTACATCTTGTTTGAATGAACACCATTTGGCTGCACTTAAATATTTCCTCTTGCTCATACAATACCAATCACATATGGTAAATCAAAATTGAAAGTAAAATGGGTTTTAAGCTCTAAAAAAAAAACTATATATGATGGGTTTGCCACAGCAAGTATTTACATTTAGCATTAAATATACAGAACAAATGTATTTTCATGGAAAAGACAGGTCTGAACAGCTCTGTTGTATATGCCATATATATATATATATAAATATTCATATATAACTATCCACACAGGGTGTAGATAAACACATATGCATGCACTGCACAAGTTAACAGAAGTTATAGGCAACACTAGAATCAAATATAAAGTTACCAGTAATTTTCATACCAGAGACAACACATATATAACATAAGAATAAACACAGTAACTGCTGTAAAAGCAAAATTATGCTGAAGGAATATGATGTCTTGGCCGATTATTGTAGTTTATAACAGCAGAACAGCAAGTTACTTGATTGTTATTCAAAGAAATTTATTTTTTCTCAAAAAAAACAGGTGATCACTGTTTTATTTGCAAATTAAAGTAAGGTAGAAATGCAAGAATGACCATGTTTGCTGGCAATGACTACTACAGTTAGAGCATGAGTAGGCTTTGTATTCAATTAACAGACTGGGAGCTATCAAACTAATTAATTCTTCCCCATACTGTGTTTCACGTCACTTCTCATCAGCCAGGATGCAGCAACAGGAGAAGTCACGGAGCCAACTCTGGCTACAAAGTTGTGCCCAAGCTAAATGACCTCCCAAAGCCAGGAATGCTGTTAAACGTTACTGAGGAATACCAGGTGAGCAGGTTTCCATGGGGCTGGCATCAGCCACGGCTCACAAGCTCAGACACACCAAAGCCGATTGCATGCAGCCAGACACACCTCTCCTGTGTCCCTCGCACCCCGCGTCGGGGACCGTCCCAGCACGCGGAGGGTTAGTCCTGCTCACACGATTCCATGCATCTCTATTCCTTTACTTTCATTCCATTTTCCTATATTCTTTTCTATGCTGCTTTTTCTTATCGTTTTTCCCCAGCATAAATTTCCCCCAGTATTAATGCACAAGAAATTCTGCTTTTGGCTGGAAAGTCATTGCTGTTAAGTATTGAGAAAAATGCTGAAAATGCTCGAGATGTTTGGTGTCCCTGCATCCTTTCTGCACCAACTCAGAGCCTCGGAAGTAACACTATCACCTTGTCAGCAGGTCAGCACATCTAACTGCCACTTATGCTTTTGAAACTTAAAAAAATATTAATGTTGAACTTATTGAAGTTTTCTACCGATAATAAAAAACCAAAACAGGTCAGAATTATATTTGTAATTTTTGCACCCGCTATTTCAAAATCTTTAACAAAACAAATGTTACTGTTTGATTTAAACAGAAACAAGAAACAACTGAACTATAGTGCAAATACTGACTATAGTAAAGACTGCATAATACTGTTAATTGCATCATTTCATAATTTCCAAGCCCATCCTCTGGGGGGTTTTGCCTAACAGGGTTTATGTGCCGCTTTTGTCCATCTGTCCTTCCATTGCCCTCCTTGCAATACTTTCTCCTTCATCTTCAATCTGAAATTTCACTTCCCTGCTTTTCCCTTTATTTCTTTGTTCCTATGTTTTCTGCATCTTCAATTTCCCAGACACCATCAAACNTTATTTCTTTGTTCCTATGTTTTCCGCATCGTCCTCTCAATATAAAATTATCTCTTGTCAGCAGCGTAGGATCTATCTACCTTATCAATTTCCCAGACACCATCAACCTATGCACCCTCTCCATTTTCAAATGAGGAAGTGTGATTTCACTTCCCTTTCAATACAAAACACACTGTTTTGTGCCCTCCTTCAGTGTATACATGTTAAAGGTTTTTCACTTTTACTGGTGCAACGTGAGAAAGATTCTCTTATCCCTTTCAAAAAAGTAGTTAAATTCTGGGAGTGGTGTATGTATGCTAAAGGATTTACTTATATTCCCTTTCCACATAGAATAAAACAAGTTGACTTGGCTATTAAAGTGAAACTAAAGATTGGCATTTCCATTCTAAACTGGTCTTTTCAATAGTTCAGAATTAGGTTAAGTTTCTGTTGTTTTCACTGCAAACAACTCTTGCTAAAAGATGTTCCTTGGAAAATATCCTCTGCTCTTTCCTTGACGTGTGTATACATACAAGCATGGTCAGCATCACCAAAAAAGCCCACTTCCAAATTTATGATACACAAATATGCGTAGAGATTAATGACTTAGCACAATTATGCTGAAAAGCATAAAAAATTCAAAATTGGATATAGAAAGAAGGCTTCCCAAAGGTAATTTTTCTAGTTCCTTGCAGATTTTGAAACATAATTAATTATCAAAGCAAATCCTGACGGATGTTAAAGTTACCGTGAATACCATTATTGATTATGGTTCAGAAAGTTCTTTTTCTAGCCAAATGCAATGGTCCTTCCCAGTTTCAGAACCGGCTTGAGAAGAGAGAAAAAAAAAAAAGTTCTAGGGCACTTCTCATACGTTATAGGATTTTCACGAATATTTAGATTAATTTTCAAGTAGAAGGACACTACTACACTGGAAGCCCACCTAAGAAACCAGAGCTGACTCACATTTGCTTGGTAACCAAGAAAACAGAATATTCAGACCTAGCAGTCCTTTCCAATTTTCTGTTCTCTGTGTCACCTTCCTTACACGTTTCCAATACATGCAGCGTGCTGTTTGTTCAGCTGAGCAATGCACGATTTTCCAGCATCTCTCGGTTTTGGCAAGGTGATTGCTCCGCACAAATACAGCCATGGCCTCCACATCTTCACCGCCTGTACTGGCTTTGCATGGCAAGGTTTTGGTAGCGGAGGTGTTACAGGGGTGGCTTCTGTAAGAAGCTGCTAGAAGCTTCCCCTGTGTCCGACAGAGCCAACGGCTCCAAGATGGACCTGCCGTTGGCCAAGGCCAAGCCAATGATCAATGATGGTTGTGCCCCTGTGATAACATATTTAAGACAGGAAGAAAAAAATCTTGTGCAACTGTGGCCAAAGAAAAGAGGGAGAATATGTGAGAGAAACAACCCTGCGGACAGCAAGGTCAGTGCAGGAGGGGACGAGGTGCTCCAGGCTCTGGAGCAGAGGTTCCCCTGAGCCCATGGAGAGGCAGCTGTGCCCCTGCAGCCGTGGAGGGTAACGATGGAGCAGAGATACACCTGCAGAGGGGCCCATGCCAGAGCAGGTGGGTGCCCAAAGGAGACTGTGACCCCCTGGGAAGCCTGCACTAAGGTAGGTTTGCTGGCAGGACTTGTGACCCCACAAGGGATCCACACTTGAACAGTCCGTTCCTTAAGGACTGCACCCCGTGGAAGGGACCCACGCTGGAGCTGCGTGGGAAGAACTGCACCCCTGGGAAGGACTCACACTGCAGACATTCCTGGAGGACTGTCTCCCACAGGAGGGATCCTACGTTGGAGCAGGGGACAAGTTTGGGGAGTCCTCCCCCTGAGGAGGAAGGAGCAGCAGACACAACACACCCCCATTCCCTGTCCCCCTGTGCCACTGGGAGGGGAGTGAAGCCAAGCCTGGGAAGAAGGGGTGGGGGGAAGGTGCTTTTAAGATTTAGTTTTATTTTTCATTATCCAACTCCAATTTGACTGGTAATAAATTAAATTCCTTTTTCCCAAGTTGAGTCTGTTTTTCCCGTGACAGTAACTGGTGAATGATCTCTCCCTGTCCTTATCTTCACCCATGAGCTTTTAGTTAAATATTCTCTCCCCTGTCCAGCTTAGGAGGGGAGTGACAGAGCAGCTTTGGTGCTTGGTAACATGAAAAAGGCTTTACACGAAAACTTTTAAAAGATCATGGAATGCCTGAATGGAATCTTCAGGAAAAGTCAAGCAAATGGAAAGTTTTCCCAAGAGCAACCTGAGCAACATCCTAGTCACAACATCATTCCTACAGCTGAATTCTGGTCCTTAAAATGCTTCCTCCATGAAAACCTGGCAGATGTGGCAGCAGATTGTCCCAAGAAACCGGGAAGAGAGAAAATGACCATCATACATTACTCTGTAGACCTTCCTCCTCCAAGAGGAACCACTGTCTTCCAGATGGTATTTGTCTGGACATGGTAAAAGAGAACGATAACGGGCACACTGCTTGACTCTAAGGCTCTGTCATGTTTTAAGGAAAGGGCAGGAAGAAAGGAACTCTGCTCTCACGTTTTAAGCTCGTTAAGGCAAAGTCAGTGGAAACAGCAGAAACAACATGAATAGACATCGTACTGTGGGTCCTCTCCGGGCTGTAATTTTGGCAATTCCCAATCAAGTTCAGGCTGCCTGTTTGGAGGGGTAAGATGCATCTTGTGAAAACCTTTCACTTGAACGTCACTAAGATGCAGTCCGTTACAAAAGGAATTATGCAGTGTTGCTGCAGCAGCTGATTTACCTCTTCAAAAGCACCAGTGCCACATTAATTGAAGGCTCTTGTTAAGGTTATTATCCAGATTCAATAACAGGGGACAGAGAAATAGCTATACCCTGGAATCAAACACTTTTCCAAAACTGCAGCAGAGCAACTTGACCTAGAAGCTAGAAAAACAACAGATTTACTACAAGCTGGAGGAGCTCCTCTTTGTTTCTAAGATCTATGTAAATGAGAAAAGCTGTAAAGCAATCGTATAATCTGCTATTGTGTAATCACAAAGCTCATCAAGAACTTTGGAGTTAACAATAGCATTAGGGCACGCAATCAAATTGTGAAATGGAATGAAAGATAAAAAAGGCAGATTATTAGAAAACTAACAATGATTGTCAAACGTCAAAACACAAAAACCATAGCAAAGAATTAGGAAAATTGCAACAGAAACCTCAGTGACAAGTGTTAAAGTTAAAAGCATTTAGTTTTGCACTGAGTGTGCCAGCATCCACTGTTTGCAATAGTAACCGTACTTTTTAACGTTAGAGAATGAAAGACGGTTGGAAATTTCAGACCACTTTCTGAATATTTCTCGTTGAACTCACAAACATGTTTGTATTAAAGATTTAAATCCTACTGAAGCGTGATAGTTTCTTACGTTGTACTCACTTTGTTATGAGTCTGTACAACTGAAAGCAATAATAGGTCAAGCAAACTATGCAATAATACTTTAAACAGATGCTGATGTAAATTCCAGTGGAAAGAAAATATTTGTTTCGATGTATGTGCTTTCTTAGAGCTTATTTTTCTTACATTGGGTAACTACCATATTTAAAAGCAGTGGCTATTAAGAATGGATTTGTTTAAAAAAAACCAACAAAACAGTAGGAAGTGGTTCTGTGAAAGGCTGTCAAAGAACTGAATGTCCTGACTTGTAAAAAATTGTGCTGCTTCATAGGACACAAAAAATCACCAACTATATGGGGGAGAGAAGGGGAGACTATCTGATCTTTTATCTCACTCTCAATATAAATTTCACTGTATTGATGCAGTCCAAATTATACAAATTGTTGAGACAATTCTGTACTAGTTCAACAGGAAAAGAATACTCTTCAACCTTTGAAATATGATATATCAAAACATTAATTGCACTCAGTGCTTCAAAGTCAGAGGGTTGGGAAAAACTGTTAGCTGCTTTTAAAGCTTTTAATTTCAGCTCTGATATTTATTTTCCTAGTGATCCAAAAGTGATCAAGAAGCTATTGTGCCCAGAAGAAATGCATCCTGTACTCACAGGGCTGAAACAAACTGCTGTTTTATAAGGTTAGAGATCAGGAGTATGATTTCTATTCCAGGTTAACAGACTTACATGTTTTTCTGTTGGAAATTTTCAGTGGCTGAATCTGCACTTCTGGTCTTCTTAGTGCAAATCTCCTATAAAATGGGAGGTGGTAGGGGAAAGACACAAACTCCTCAGTTTTCACTGCAAGTTTGGGATTAATAAACTATTGCATTATAATGAGACTATTGCAAAACAGCCAGAAGATTTTATGAGAAATTAACTTAAAACAATGCAATCTATTCAAATATAAAAAAATTAAATCCTCAGACTTGAATTTTTGTAAGCTCTCCAAAACCTGCTGCAGTTCTTATTCCTGCATAGTACATCAGTGTGAGTGCAGATACTGATGTGCTATTTTCCATATGTTTTTCCTTTCAATCTGGATCAGCGTTATCCTATCAGGTTTTGACATTATTAATTCCAGCCAGACAAATAAGGAAACCCAAAGAATTTCAACAACAGGTTCCAAAGTTCAGTTGTCTTGATGCAAATGCAAGTTTATCATACCCATGTAATCTAGGAGTATTACATATGACAACTATGTTAACTGGGCAAATAAACATATTGTCTTACTACAAAAAATAATAAAACTTTGCCTCTCAGTAGCTCACCTCTCCTGGAAATGCTTTGAAGGGATCAAGCCTGCTCTGGGATTGGCATCACCTTCGTGTTTGGCCTGCCACCAGGTTGCATCATCCTGGCTCATGATCTGAAGGATATCTCCTTTTCTGAAAGCAAGTCCAGCTTCTTTACAAGGAATTGCTTTATCCTCATTAGGATCATAGTCAAATAAGGCTCTGATAAACATCTGAAACAAACCGTGTTTTATTTTTAGAATCAAAATATTAAATGTAATCCAAAGGTATCTCTTTTTTTTTTGTTTGTTTTACTGTTCAAAACCATTGAATTAAATAATGTAAAGCAATAAACATTTGCTGGTATAAAACATCGTATGGACATCTAACATTAGAAGTACATACAGGAATATTAACTTCATTGCTCCTTCAACTGCAATCCCAGGGCAGGAAAGGCTATATGACCCAACTCCCAAAGGCAAACAGGACTTTGCAGGTGAATGGTGTGCCCATGTGGGGAACAGAATAGAAGACAATTTTCAAGTGTTTTCTGCCTATGATCAGTGAAAAGGAGCACTTGGAAGGAAGCCAAGTCCTCGCAGAAGACTGAAGATTACCTACATCAAGCTCATGGCTCTCAAGTTAGGGTTTAAGGACCATGTTTCACCCACTTGTATATCTAGCACATGAGCACTGAGGTGTACAGTGAGCTGCACATTGTCACCTTAGAAGAACCGAATCCGGGGCATAAATCACATTCTGGGTTCTGTCATCCAAGCAAACAATACATATCCTCAGTGTAAGAGTTACTGCAACAGCTTCTGAAATAGTCTTGCCTACCTTGCCTTCCTTCACTGGCATTTCTTCCTTCACGCTAGGTATAATTTTAAATGTAATTGCTCCTTGAGACTGAGCCTGGTAAACATTTCGAAAGAAAACACACTGAGAATTAAGCGGTACATTTTAAAGAAATCTTAAAAGGAAAAGAAATTCAAATTAATTTTTAAATATTCATATATAATGTATCTACGCTCTCCTGAGCATGATCCATGGAGCTCGACAGCTTTACCACACCAAACTGCCCTGCAAAGGTTGACATACCCACTCAAAACGCTTCATTTTATCCGCTTCACTGGTGGGCAGAAATGGACTGTTAAAAAATAAGACTATGTTTCAGAGGTCCCATTTCTGCACTGAAAGCAGGAGTAAATGCTACAGTATGCATATTAGAAGCAACTGCTAGACTCCTGGCACAGTTTGGACATCCCTGGAAAAACCCAACTAACATTTCATTTTTCAAAAAAAAGACGATAGAAAAAATTCAAACAGGCTTGTGCCGTATTTATCATATAAAACTATTGGGGGGGATTTATTCTTTTGGCAACTTTAAGAAACTAGAAAAGAAAAACATATTTTGAATAGACTACATGTACTAAATGGAAAAAAAAGCCCTGCCTTATAAATCTTAAAACAAGTTAGCCATCATCAACCACCTCATCCATTCATCTTTCCCTATATCCCACTTAAAGGGTGTCTGGCTGCATTTTACTTATTAACCACAATATATTCCCACTGCCTCAGTGACATTTTGCTCTTGAAGGAAGTGCTAATCAGCTGGAGCCTCTGCTACCATCGCATGCGGCCGACAATGTTCACCAAACTAGCAGAGTTCAACAGACAGCCAACGGTTTAAGCAAAATGGAAACAGGTCTCTCCACTACCGAGCGAGACATAGTTCTGCCGGCACGTCTGCGATCCCAGAGCTCGCTGCTCGACAAGCAGCAGCCAAGTTCTTATTTCACCAGCCCGAGGACTGGAATCAATAATACTGTTACTTTTGAGACAAGCTCTAACTAGCTTTTGATGTTTATACTGTACCTCAAGGAGGTAAATGGGGAAATTGTTCACACCTTTTCTAGTGCTATTGTGTTTCTAGGAATTTTTTTAAATATTCATTTTTGCAGGAAAAGACGTTTCTGTAGGGAACACCAAGCATAAAGCAAGTGTGAATATCAGTGGGCTGACACTTGGAGTGAATCATCTCGGTTATTGAGCCAAAACTGTGAGACAGCCACTCAATCCAGCAGGACAGCAAGGTATTTATGTACATAGAAATGCCTACACCATGAACGTAAAGAGCTGCCATGACCCTCATCGGTTTCTTTGCTGTAAAAATATCAAATATTTCTGAAAAAGTTTAAACTACTTAATTTGGAATTGAGCTCCATGAGTAATTATACTCGCTTTAGAGATTGTGTAGTTCAGGGAAGTGCAAACATAATTATATATATGGCTATATACTGCAAATCAATATAAAATACAATTCTAATATACCAGTTAGTTTATTCTATCAAGTATAAGTATTAGGAATTAATTTTCACATGGCGTTAACGCATTATTAATGAATACATTTGAAACAGTTTGAATTCATGCCTTAAAAAATGTAATTATACACTGAGGTCTGCAACATATTTATAGCCAGATTACAAGTAATCTGTAATTGTATATATATGTAATGTGTGGAAAGTCATTTTTTAAGAGAAAGGAAGTAGAAGTTTGTAAATGATGACACTGGAAGATAAGGCGTTACTGTAGAACATACATTTTTCCAAGAAATACACCAGAAATCCTAAGTCTAATTACTTTTTTTTTGACTCCCCTAAATTAATTTTTTTATTATTGATATTTACCAAGATATGTATTATTTCTTCAGGCTTTTTATCATCTACAGGAATCCCATTGACTTCCCTCAATTCATCACCAACGTGAATAAGACCTACAGAAGGCAAAGAGGTGCTGTTAAACGCTGCTTCCTATTATACAAAAAAATACCATTAACATTCAGCTTTTTTTTTTTTCTCTTTTGATCACCCACTTTAAGCTCTAACTTAAAAGCAGGAATATATCATGAATACAACAATAGCTACTGTCCTCAAAGATAAGTTGATTTACTCACCTCCCTTCCCTCCTCCTGAAAATTAGTACCATTTCCCTATGACTTTTCCAGACTTTTATGCAGCTGTTTGAAAAATGTCTGTGCCAATTCTTTTTCTACTTTCTTATTGCTACACAGCTGCGAGTACTGCAAAGATCACTTCGGCTGTGAGTGCTAATTTGTGGCACAAATGCTTCCTAATTTAACTATATATATATATAGATTTACTCCATTACCCCATCTAAGTGTGAAACACAGCTGTCCTAGATTCTCTTCAGTGAAAAGAGGCACTTCAGAGTGAAATTCAGGGTCTCTTGCTTAAGCTCTTGTAGACTTTGAACATCCCAAACTAAACAATGGCAGCCAAGGATGCGCTGGTATTTTGAGAACTACGAGCTGAAACTCCAAACGGATGTACTAAGATAAAATAATTCAGCCGTCCTGAGTTCTTCCATCAGCAGGTTGTAATCTTGGCATATCCTATCATTTCTAAGTGGATGTCTTCAAACAAACCTTAAAAAAACCCCTTGTATCTGCTAACTCTAAGATACCTGGTTACAAGTGAATTGGGGAAAAAAATTCAACATGAATACTTCCACCAGAGCTGAAATATCACTTTGGAAGGCTGTCCAAACCCCAAAATACCTTTGTGTGATAAGGGATGTATTTCATGTGTACCAAACGCTCCCATTTTATCTCATCTTTTTATCAGAAAGCAGCAATACCTTACCACTTCTATCTGCGGCTCCTCCGCGCATTATCCTGGCCACCACAATCGCACCAGTATGTTCGTCCCTTTTAATAGTAGCCCCCTTGAAAAAATAAAAACAAACAACAACACAAAACCAAACCATTATTTGGTTTCTCTTATAATTTTAATTAAATTAAAAAAAAAATTTGCTATGTAAAACTGCAAAAAGTTGAACATCATATCAATGTGCAAATAAGCCAGAAATGATACTTGCTCATGAAAATAATATAAAAAAATTATATATTATATATATATTACCACCCTATTAAAATATGACTCCTTTTCCATTCAGAACTGACTCATGCAGTTTGGACAAATGATACAAAAGTAGTTTCCTTTTCAACTGAATGTTAACAACATTATCAATAAGTAAACACGAATTTGGGAAAAGCCCCTGCGTGTCAGGGCTCACCTGGAGCACAGGCAGGACAGAAATGCAGAGGAGGAGAACATTTCCTGAGCTAGTGATGGCTCTTCTCATACATTACACAAACACAGCACAAGACACGGAGGTAAAATGACATAATGTAGTTAAATTTCCAGCAAACAGCTGTCCAGACGAGAAAAATGGCTTTGTAACTAGAACTGGAAGGCTGCGCTGAAAAGAGGCACAAGGTGATGGGGAAGCAGCAGGCAGCGGCAGTGACAAGTGAGAAGGGAAGGGTAAAGTCAATTTTCTGAAAATTTCCATCTTTTGATTAGTGAATGAACAGTATTACTTCACCTCCAAGTACAAGCCGGTGGTTAGAATTTCTTTCTATTAGAGAAGTGTTGTGCTTGAAGTAAGGTGTACAGAAGTGCTTCGTAAAGTTCCTTGAACAATTAAATTACATTTACAGCTAACTTTCTGTATTTATTTAGATTAAACACAAGCATCCCATTTATCACTACTTCCATTTTTATGTGTTTCAGGGATGTGAAGCTGAAATAAGCACAAGTCAATAATGGGGATGACATTTTATTCCAGTTAACAGTTTCCCTGACTGTATATCAACTTGTTTCCCTTTCCCTCTGTCCCTGAGATGGAAATACAGCTCAAGACAAAAATGGGAGATTAATTTATATTTTACTCTATGCAAGCTTTATTTATTGCAATATTCTCTTTGGCTGAAATTTTACCAGTAGCCAGCACTCCAAAGCAAAACTGATGTGCTGCGTTTGTGCATTTTATTTCACATCTTAAATTCATTAGTATGACATTTTATCCATAAACAAAGTAAATCTGTGATCCGCCAGCCTTATTCTTATGTTTTGTTTGCAGTGTAATTATATCAGTAAGTTTGTATTACAGTTTCAAATGGATCTGAGAGTTTCAAAAAAGATAAAGATTTAGCTGCAGCTAATCTCACTTTAAAAACTCCTGATTAGGCTTCTTGCAAAAAGAATTGCATATCTTTAGGAATATATTAAACAAAGCACTAACCTCTCTAGTCTATAGCTTAATATTAAATCCTGACCTTGTACCAACAGTTATTAATTTGAA
>VZTO01014698.1:0-17390 GCA_013400615.1 Syrrhaptes paradoxus | reverse complement strand
AGGATAGGGGAGAGAATTAAAGGGGTAAAAGGGAAAAAAAGGACTCGTGGTCAACACAATCCTATGCCACCGAATGCAAAAGCAAAGCAATGACCCACAGCCTTCCACTGCCATCACCCAGCTACCCCAGGCCCTAACGCTGATGTCTGGAAATGGGTACTTCACCTCACCTTGGTTTTAGACAGACCCTAGAAAAAAAATCACGTGCAATCAAAGACCGCAGTATCGACCCAGCTGGCATCTGGAAGTAACGCCAAGGCTCTTGTCCAAGTGGAATGATCATCACCACTGGCACAAAATGAGTTTTCCTAGCACAGATTAGCTGATTTGAAAGATGCCCCGGTAAAGATAACAGGGAAATTGTGATTTTCAACCAAAGCACAAAATCAAGTTTGAATTTACAGGGAAAATATCCAACCCAAGGTAGCTCACTGTCAATAACTCCTCTATGGCAAACTCCCAATGAATGGGCAGGCACACAAAAAGGACTATTGGAATTTACGTATTTTTGTTGTACCTATAGTACCCAAATCAAAAAGGAGGTTCCTTAAATTCCCCTTCCCTCCCAATTTAGAACACTTAAAAAGAAATTATCAAACACAAGTGGGTTTCTTTTTGGAAACCCAAAGAGCTGATTTTCTGAAAAAGCAACTTCTCTTGTACTGCTGCCAGGTATATATAATCTGGCAAGAATTTCTCCTTATGAGATGTTCAGCCTCAGTACTTTCACTTACATGTGCGGTGCAGCTCCTCATACAGAGCTTTAAAAATGGAAGAAGGTTAGACTGGACCTTGAGAGCTGGAAAATATTTTCAGTGTCGCTAGCCAAAAGTGTAAGTTACCCTAAATGAGACATATACAGATGTAATAGCATACCTCAGTTTAACATACTTTTAAAGGGAAAAATAAGGAGTTTGGGAGCCATATGGTGATCAGACTGAGAAAATGTTTAAAGCTATACCATGCAAAAGCACTAAAAATAATACAAGCTCCTTTAGCAAGGCTCTTTCACTGTTTTTTTTGTTTGGGTTTTTTTTTTCATTTGTAATATAGTAACACTGATTGGTGAGCATCACTCAGGCTTTCATAGATGGGAGCTTTATTAGTCCATCCATGTATCTGCTGGTTCCAGAATATAAACATTTTAAGCCTTTATTTTTAAAAACAGATAGACTAGCCTGTAAAATAAATTACTAATAAGAGTGTGAAACATCAGGAATATTTTTGCATACCTTCCTGTGAAACAAAAAAGCATCTGCAGATGTTGAATGCAAATAAGTACTTCAACAAGACTTATTTTAATTAATTCTCTATTCAAAATGCAAATACAAATATCAGTTACCTACCTTCTACTGAAAAGTTATTTAAAAGTTGATGCCCACATACACGTAGACTACACACACTAAAGTTGTCCCTACACCCAAATTAATCCCACCTATAAAACAGTTGGGTTCATTCACTGATAAGAACCAAGCTATGAGGACTTGGAGAGAGAGGCAAGTAAGAGCTGTAGAATCTGCATGGACAGTACATGTAAACGACTCTTAAATGACAATTCATCTCACTCAAGTTCAGCTACAGAAATCAGGTATCTAGATGTCTAGGCTCCTCCTATAGTTAATGGAAAGAAACAGGAGCTCATCCCTTCGTTAAGGCAGGCATCTTAAACTGACAGCACGGTTCTCTCTCTGGAGCTGCCTGTTTTTCTCTTGACTACAGACACGGCACAGATATTAGTTTTCAAAAAGTTAAATTTATGTGAAACAAATCTGTGTGATGAAAAAGCAACCATCTTAACATGAAGAAGCATCTTATCCAGAATAACTGTATGACAGCTGGAACAAACTTGGAATCCCGTTTGGGAGCTGGAAGTAGCAAGAAGACAGGAGCTGAACTCATGGTCCATTGCAGATATGAGCAGTGCTAACAAGGAACAGGGCAGTGATTGAAAAGGCCCTGGAGACGTAGGCATAAATAAAAACCCTCCAAGCTCTCTGATAAAAAGCCTACTTATAGCCAGGTTATTTTGGACTATCTCTGAAANTTTCAGTGTCGCTAGCCAAAAGTGTAAGTTACCCTAAATGAGACATATACAGATGTAATAGCATACCTCAGTTTAACATACTTTTAAAGGGAAAAATAAGGAGTTTGGGAGCCATATGGTGATCAGACTGAGAAAATGTTTAAAGCTATACCATGCAAAAGCACTAAAAATAATACAAGCTCCTTTAGCAAGGCTCTTTCACTGTTTTTTTTGTTTGGGTTTTTTTTTTCATTTGTAATATAGTAACACTGATTGGTGAGCATCACTCAGGCTTTCATAGATGGGAGCTTTATTAGTCCATCCATGTATCTGCTGGTTCCAGAATATAAACATTTTAAGCCTTTATTTTTAAAAACAGATAGACTAGCCTGTAAAATAAATTACTAATAAGAGTGTGAAACATCAGGAATATTTTTGCATACCTTCCTGTGAAACAAAAAAGCATCTGCAGATGTTGAATGCAAATAAGTACTTCAACAAGACTTATTTTAATTAATTCTCTATTCAAAATGCAAATACAAATATCAGTTACCTACCTTCTACTGAAAAGTTATTTAAAAGTTGATGCCCACATACACGTAGACTACACACACTAAAGTTGTCCCTACACCCAAATTAATCCCACCTATAAAACAGTTGGGTTCATTCACTGATAAGAACCAAGCTATGAGGACTTGGAGAGAGAGGCAAGTAAGAGCTGTAGAATCTGCATGGACAGTACATGTAAACGACTCTTAAATGACAATTCATCTCACTCAAGTTCAGCTCCGAAATCAGGTATCTAGGTGTCTAGGCTCCTACTATAGTTAATGGAAAGAAAGAGGAGCTCATCCCTTCGTTAAGGCAGGCATCTTAAACTGACAGCACGGTTCTCTCTCTGGAGCTGCCTGTTTTTCTCTTGACTACAGACACGGCACAGATATTAGTTTTCAAAAAGTTAAATTTATGTGAAACAAATCTGTGTGATGAAAAAGCAACCATCTTAACATGAAGAAGCATCTTATCCAGAATAACTGTATGACAGCTGGAACAAACTTGGAATCCCGTTTGGGAGCTGGAAGTAGCAAGAAGACAGGAGCTGAACTCATGGTCCATTGCAGATATGAGCAGTGCTAACAAGGAACAGGGCAGTGATTGAAAAGGCCCTGGAGACGTAGGCATAAATAAAAACCCTCCAAGCTCTCTGATAAAAAGCCTACTTATAGCCAGGTTATTTTGGACTATCTCTGAAAAGAGATGTTTCTACTCTTTATGGAAGGTTCAGAGATGTTCTGAATTACTTTGTTCAGATAAAACCTCCTAACGTGATTTCACATTGCTTGAGCACGACGCTGCTAGAATGGCATTTGCTAATAAAACATTTAGAAAAAAAATACCAGTGGAAGGATTAACAAAAAGTTTAAATCATCTCTTCTAAAAAAAAATCTGGAGGAAAGTTCAGCACTGACTTCTGAACTGATAAAATCTAGCAAACAGGCGGCCCTCCCACAAACCATGTGTTTCCCTCTCTTTTGAGATGATTACTCCTGGGAACTCAAGTTTCATTAATATGTGATTAACACCGGCTCAGAACACCAGTGAGGTGCTTAACTCAGAGAAAAGCACGAGCAAGGATAAGAGGAAATGTGGTGCAGTTCTAAATAAAAATGGTCACTACATATATTCCAAAGAAGTTAAGAGAGTGCCTGATTTGCTTCACAGAGAGTACTGTTGAAAGTCATCCAAAGGAGATATCCAACTCAACAACACCCAGGGTGTGCAGCTGAAATAAAGCTTACTGCTTTGCAGAAAGCCAATCTCTACTCTTTGTGTACAAATAGAGAATGAGCATGTATCTGAGGTGAAAGAAAGGTTCAAAGAGCTCATTAGCTTCAAGTCAAGAAACCAGACAATGTCCATCCCAGAAAAAATATTGTATAGCACCTCCAATCTCAAGTGAATAAGCATAAATGCAGTAGTTCTAATATGCCTAGTATAAACCTGCCTTTATTTATTCTGTGATATTTATCTGAATTTTTATCCATGTTTCTTCTCACCCCTATATAAGGGAAGAAAAAAATCTAGGGAAGATAGAGACACAAATAATAGGTTTGTTATATAAATCTGCTACAAAGTAATCAATGCTTGACATTAACATTAATAATGTTAAAATGGAATGAAGGTGGATTATAGAAGAGGAGGATGATACCATACACTATTTTTAGAAGTCTTCCTGAAGAAGAAATAACATGCAAAACAGAACTCACCATAAGCTCTTCTTCAACAAAAATAAAACATCAGGATAGGCTGGGGATTTGGAAAGCCCACAAATACTCCTTTGCCCATACAGAAAAGGTACAACCTTAGAAAAGTTGGTTAAAGGGCAGCTTTTGGAAGCCATTCGGACCAATCCCCTGTTCAGGGCACAACTACTGTCGATGCCAGAGCAGGTCAGCCATTGCCTTACGGTATAGGTTGGGGATTCTGCATCTCCAACTAGTCTGCTCTTCCTAGTAACAGGTCCATCACAGAGTCCACTATAAGGCTGGTTTTGCCTTGGTAAATAAATTAGGCAGTCTCAAACTGAAAAACTGAGTTCTCTCACACTTTTTACATTTTCCATGGCTACCATCCTGTCTAGTAAAATAAAGTTCTAAAAAAAACCTTTATGTCCTTAGCACAAGAGTCGTGCTAAGTGTGGATTCACCTTTTAAGAGATTGTCCTGGTTTTGGAAGTGATAGACTTAATTTTCTTCATGGTAGCTCATATGGGGATATGTTTCAGATTTGTGATGAAAACGANATATAAATCTGCTACAAAGTAATCAATGCTTGACATTAACATTAATAATGTTAAAATGGAATGAAGGTGGATTATAGAAGAGGAGGATGATACCATACACTATTTTTAGAAGTCTTCCTGAAGAAGAAATAACATGCAAAACAGAACTCACCATAAGCTCTTCTTCAACAAAAATAAAACATCAGGATAGGCTGGGGATTTGGAAAGCCCACAAATACTCCTTTGCCCATACAGAAAAGGTACAACCTTAGAAAAGTTGGTTAAAGGGCAGCTTTTGGAAGCCATTCGGACCAATCCCCTGTTCAGGGCACAACTACTGTCGATGCCAGAGCAGGTCAGCCATTGCCTTACGGTATAGGTTGGGGATTCTGCATCTCCAACTAGTCTGCTCTTCCTAGTAACAGGTCCATCACAGAGTCCACTATAAGGCTGGTTTTGCCTTGGTAAATAAATTAGGCAGTCTCAAACTGAAAAACTGAGTTCTCTCACACTTTTTACATTTTCCATGGCTACCATCCTGTCTAGTAAAATAAAGTTCTAAAAAAAACCTTTATGTCCTTAGCACAAGAGTCGTGCTAAGTGTGGATTCACCTTTTAAGAGATTGTCCTGGTTTTGGAAGTGATAGACTTAATTTTCTTCATGGTAGCTCATATGGGGATATGTTTCAGATTTGTGATGAAAACGATGTTGATAATACAGAGATCTTTTATCATCATACAGAGTCAAGGCCTTTTCTTCCCACACCGTTCCACCAGTGAATAAGCTGGGGGTGCACAAGAAGTTGGGAGGGGATACAGGTGGGATACATCTGACCTTAACTGACCGGAGGGATGTCCCATACCAATGATGTCATGCTCAGCAATAAAACTGGAGAAAGAAAGAGGAAGGGGGAATGTTTGGAGGGATGGTATTTGTCAAGTAACAGCCACGGCTGAACACCTGCCCGCTGATGGAAGCTGTGAATTAATTGCTTATTTTGCTTTGCTTGCACACGTGGCTTTTACTTTACCTATTAAACTCTCTTGATATCAGCTTCACGAGTTTTCTCACTTTCATCCTTCTGATTCCCTCCCACATGCCACTGGGTGGGAGAGCGAGTGAGCGACTGCGTGGGGCTCAGACAGGGTTAAGTCACAACAGACACACAGGTATCTGGAAGAGTTTGGCATCCCACCGGAGTGAATGGGCAAGAGTTGGATGTGAAGAAGAGTCCAAAGATAACCTTTGGCTTAGGCAACTCTATTTGTCCCTTTAAGAGGGATTAAAATCTCAGAAGCCAATACACAATTTTTTTTCATATAAGTTTTCAGAAAATCTCTCAGTTTTGTTGTCAGAGTTGCTATTTATCCAATCCACTTTGAGATACTATTAACTTACAGTTTTTAACTCACAAAAGTCTTCGTAGTAAATCCCATCTGAAACATGAAACTATGTAAATCAAGATTTTATAAGATTTTTCTGACAAATGCAAGAAAAAATATGAGTGTTTAACACTAAACTGCTCAATTAGAATGCATTTCATACTATACGTTCAAATTTCTTCACACCCTTCAGAACTCTTTTTCATACTAAATCCTAAAGCAAGTTTGTTTTCTTCCTCAGAGAATTTATTTGATTAAGAAAAAATAAGCTTAAAACTGTTATTTAAATATTTAGGAGGGAAAAAAAGTTGCATATGGTAAAACAACATAAAAACTTTCCATATGGTCAAACTTTGAATTATGCCCATGGGCACCTACAGACAGTTAATAGCAAAACTTATTTCTTGTTTACTGATGCCAGAAATCTATCAAGAATAAGAGTGATAGTAAGATATCTACTGTGGGACAAGCTACTTCTGTACAAGAAACAGGCATCGCTCTCCCACTGTCATCTCAAGTACAAAATCACGGTTTTCTCAAAGTAACTTTGCAGATATTTCTTCAGGATTGCTATCCATTAAAACAAATATCCAGTATAACATAAAACAAAGCTCTCACTGGTTTGCAGAAGAAAAAGAATACAGTTAAATTTTATACAAGATGACTCCCACTCTGCAGCAAATAAAAATAACCAAATCATTAAAGCATTTTAATATTCTTGTAATACAACCTAGGCTTAGTCCTTTCATTTTTCCAGATATCCCCATGAAGATATTAACTTTCTAGTATTCATAATCCAAAGTACAACAACAGACATCTTAAATTTGCCCAGATTTCAATTCAAGTATTTTTAAATATGTTTTTATGCTTTCTTTTCAGTGTATCAAAGGGTCACATTTTTTTTTACATGAATGCTAACAGGCACAGTTCACAACAAAGGTCAAGATTTCTTTAGGGATTCATTCTCCCTCCCTCATTTTAAAACAAGTTCATGATTGGAATTCAAGATAAAAGATGAATACATTATTGATCCAAATAATGTAACCAAATTGCTCAGACTGGCCCACATACATAAACACCATGAATGAACACATTCTGATTATTCATCTCATGTGCTTTACTCATAATGACTGCAAACGGCAGTCACAAGTGTATCACTGAATGTTCCGAAAAAACATGTGTAATGTCCATCTATCCCCATTTCAAGTTAATGTCACCAATTCATGTTCATAATCTGAACAATCTCCACCCCGCAACCACAAAACCCCAAAACGAAATAGAGGGTTACCTACCAATGGTTCCCTGTTTTTGACGAGCCTGATTATTTTAACAGAATCTTCTTGCTCATCAATATCATCAGGCATGGGGGGCAAGACAGGATCGTAGCTCTTCTGAGCGACAGTATCATGTACAGAGAGCAGAGCCTGGAAACAGTAATAGTATATTATTTGGCATCTGAAAAATTTATGAAAAACAAAGCAAAGGGTATTACTTATAGCCCGACTCTACTCGTGTGATGCATGTAGATTGAGTATAACTCTTGTATACAATTTTAATGCATGTCACACTGATGAAATAATGCCATAAAGTAGTGTTTTCATATACACAATGTGTACATCTAGTAAATGGTGGATAGAGAACAGCATCTTCATACACAGGAAAATAGAAAGCGCCTTGCACATTAGCTTGAAATTACAAAAATTATGAACAGGAGAAAACCTAAGTCTCCTAAGGTAAGAACGTAACTCTACTTGTCCTAGAGAGAAAGGGTTTTCAACACAGTAAGCAGTCCTATGGAACAAATAAGCAAAATAAGCATCTTCCAGTACTACTGTTCAAGACAAGCTACACGACATTAAGCTTTTGTGGAACCATTCCCTTCGCAGGGGCTCTGGAAGCTTACCTTTCATTCCAGCTCCCTTTCACATGAGCTCCAAATTATCTTAGGAATTTTTAATTTATTGGGGAATTTATGATTGAGATTGAGGAACGTATTACTGAAATGATTTGGTTCAGGCAGGTGCTTATCAAACCACCTGTCGCATGTCTCGCCTCCTTTCTTTTTCTGTTGCTTCTCCAGCCTGTGCATAGCTTGAATGATAGAATTTTTCAAAGAAAAGCCTAACAAAGCTTGACAAGAGGTTCAGTTTTGAAAAGAAAATAATTTATGAACTTGCAGAAATTAAAAAATCTTGCAAGTCAAGGAAAGTTAGAAAAATCTCAGCTATAATCTAAAATTCACGCTCTTTCTAGATACAGACCTCGTAAAGTTCTTTTCTATTTTGGAAAGCCTTCACTCTTCGTAATACCTTTTAAACTGCTGCAAAATGGTTAAGTAATGCTTTTGTAACAAAAACTATGCATTATGGCAGAAATCAGAGCAGCAGCCATCTATGCAATTCTACTGTTTTCAGTTGCTTCTGTTTTCAGGTAGTTGCTCCTAAATACTTGAATATTTTAGATTCTGACCCGATATTTTTTTTCCCAAAGATTCAATATTAGAAAAGTTATAGCCTGAAGGCAGATACTGAGCATTCAAATTACTAGGATAATGCAAATGTTTTTGAAAAGCATGACATTTCCATTATTCCAGGGCTGGTTTTCCTGAAGGGAGGAGGACTGTAACAACAGCAAACAATTTCCAGGCAATGCTACAGGAAGGCAAAAAGCGTATGGTAATTTTAAAATTATGAAGTTTAAATTTGAAGTTGTCTTCAACAAAATAAAACACAGAGGAAAATCACGCCTGCTTCATGAGAATTTGCTACTGTCTTACTAATTTCTATGCTTGTTGTAAAATTTGATAAAAACTTTTCAACACACTCTAATTATTTCTGCTTTTCTTCCCAAGACACAGTTACGCATTTGTATTATTTACCATCAGAAATTACCAGCTCTCTCCCACCAAAGATTAGTTTTACTTTAGATCTGAGCTAAAAACCTCAGACTAGCAATTACGGTTCCTCCTGGAAATGTGGATTATGAAGCATTACGTATATAAAAGCCATGCAATCACACGCAGTTCTCTAAAGATGTGAAATATAAAAGATATACTAAAAACAAAAAAAAAAGTAGTGTTTGCTTTTACTTCAGGCTACTTACAGTTAAGACTTCTAAAACTGTTCTGCAATTATGTTTTTCCACATAAAGCTAGGGCACGTTCACGGACTGGTTCAATTTAATGAGGTTCTATATTGCAGTTTAAAAAACAATCAGGCAGATAGAGAAAACAGATGAAAATAATCTAAAGCACCACTTCCAGAGTAAAAGGCAGCAAATCTACCCTGACAATGAAATTTGAAAAATAGATTCTGGCCAGCACTACGCTGAATTATGCCACCAGTGTTAATAGGATACTTCCCTGCTCTGGCTGGCAGATCAGGCTCCCGTACACCATTATAAACCAATGCCAACCAGTGCCTGCTATTTATGACACTTTTCTTCACTCTCAACAACTGGAACTTATCAAGCCCTTC
The DNA here is from genome assembly GCA_013400615.1 of Syrrhaptes paradoxus. Classification (NCBI taxonomy): domain Eukaryota; kingdom Metazoa; phylum Chordata; class Aves; order Pterocliformes; family Pteroclidae; genus Syrrhaptes; species Syrrhaptes paradoxus. The sequence continues at coordinate 7,726 of VZTO01014698.1, read as the reverse complement.
CCCTCCTCCTCTCAAAAACATCTAAAACCACAACGTACTACTGTTTTGAATAGAAGATCTTATCCCCAAACTCTGGCATTATCTCAGTGCAAAGACACATATTTTGGGTAAGAAAGCCAGAAATTGTGTTTTTTCTCAGACAAGTCTCCAGAAGAGCTTCTGTCATTATAAACTTTTAATACCATGCACTGGACATGCTGAAGTTAATTCTTGCTCGTCTTCCATCCTTGCTGCTTTTAACACACTACTCTGTCCCCTGCAGTTGCTCTTGAACTAGTCAGCATTACAGACACTGGGCAAGAATTATCTGCAAAGGAATTTTGATTTCACTTCACATATTCAACCAGAGATGATCAGAGCCTGTCCTCAAGAGAACATTTTGAACACACGAAGAAATGATGACATTCAGAGCAAAGGGACATTTCTTCAGCAGCTCCTTTGTACCGTGCAGTTAATATAATGTGTGCTTAGTCCAAAAAAATATCAGACTAGACTTTTGTAGAAGAGGTTGGGACTTTTTAAAAAGTAAACAAATTACAAGTGCCAAGAAATAAAACTTGGATTCTATGATGAACAAGATTTACCCAGAATTACTGTGCAGTAAATGCAGGAGGCAGTGTAAAGTAGTAATGTTCTCTTTTTCTACATAAAAAATGATCAACTTATTCACTTCCATGATGCTAATTTTTACCTATCACAAAAAACCTCAAGAAGTGCAGATGAACTATTTTTTTTTGGTAATGTTTTGGTTTTGTTTTCAAATACACAGCTCTCTGGAACTACGCACGTACGATCCAAGATTTGGGTCATGTATATTTAAGCACCTCTGGAGAAAAAGATTTTATTTCAGCTCTAAGTTCTGTGCTTATGAATCACTAATGTAAACACGGTCCATATTTAGAACTTGAAAGAAGGTACGATTCAAACTCCTGTACTACCTAAATATAAATATTGATGTTCAGCTAAATTCTTAGACATGATCTAGCTGGAAATGAATACTTTCATCAGACCTCTGAAATGTCTAATAACTAGTGCTGTATTTTTCATATTAAAGCTATCACTGATCATTTCACAGTTTATAAATTGAAATTTTACACTATCAACTTACACAAAGGAAAGCTGACATTGGAAACATTCAAAGTTCTTTTTCTTAAACTGTTCTGAAACTTTAAATGTTTATTTAAATTGGGAATGTTATTAATGAAAACAGTTCTATATTTTGAAAAATGTGTATCATTTAACTACACTGGCTATATTTTTGCTCCTCTAAAACAATGACAAATTTTATATTACTTTTTGCTTCTGTTTATATTTTGAGATCTCTGCGAATAAAAATCCCCCAATTAGCCCCTCACTTGTGAACAGAGCTCGTTATGTTTTTAAATTCTCATTATTTAAAAAGAAATCTCAATTTCAGCTTTACTTTTCACCACTATTTTGCATTTACTAGTCTAGAAAAACATTTTAGAATGCAGTAAGTTAAGCAAAGATGGAGAAATAAACACAAGCAGCCTCTTTCTTTACAATACTTAAAAAAAAAACTATTAGAAAATTAAATAATTAATAGTTAAGACTCTCAACACCAAATTTGTAAGGACTCAAACCAACCTTTATGAAAGCTGCAGCAGATTCCAACCCTGCCAGCCCAGCTGCTGGTCACCCTGCCTACGGAGCACACGCTGCCCTGGCAGGGGAGTCAGCAAAACGGCACAAAAAGACAAACTAAAAATGTTGGTGGTGAAAATTATTCAAGAGTGGAAAGACTGACTGATGAGTAACTTGCATAAAGTTAAAATCAAGTGAGTGAAGGCATCCAGGGACAGATATCAACAAAGAAAATGTGGAAGAGCTGGGAGGAGACTGAACACACTGAAGGAAAGACTGTCAAGACCATCAAAATTAAAGGAGAAGCGTAAGAGATGTAACAGCCAAACATGAGCAAGAATTTAGAAAGCAGGAGAAAAAAATCAGCAGAAAACTGTGGCATAATGGTGACTTATGCAAGTTGACTTGAGAACAGTTTGGAGGAGAAAGGAAAAAAAAATCTAAGGTGTTCAGGATCAATCTATACATTTAAGAGCAACTGGTAAACAGCACTAAAATTTAACATGGGAAAAGCGAGATAAGAATTTAGATGGGGGTGGTCAGGGCAGATGTGCTGATGACTTCCACCTCCCTCATTCCGCTCTCCAGCAAAAGGGTGGGAAGCAGCCATCAGAAAAGGGCAGCACATGGCAACTCCTAACCACCAACACTGCCTGCTAAGGGCACACGTGCAGCCCTGATCCTGGTGCGAGATAGGGGTTAACAAGGTAACAAGAGAGCAGAGAAAACAGGGATTTCAACTAACAGATAAGAACAACTACGTTAGTTGAATTATTCTGCAGCTTGGCTAAAGCATGAAGCATAATCTAGAAACAGAAGCAAGCAATAAAACTATGGGCAGGAGAAATTCAGCACTGCTGCTGAAGCGATTGGAGGATGGCTGGGATAACAGTGAACTGAATTTTTTTTTTTGAACAGTAGAACCAGTGAATAAGCCCACTTTATTGGGCAGAAAAGTAATAATATTCCTTCTGAAGGTGCAATAATACAACCACTTTCCTACAGAAATCTGAGATTTTCTATTCTGAGTAAAATTCCCAAGTTAAATATGTACAATACATAATGTTAGATAAATTGGTTAACTTCCAAAGAAATTTTACTTTTTGCTGCCGAAAACCGTTTATGCTATTCAATCAACATCAGCAAAAAACCTTTGACAGTTATGGTAATAAAACTGAAATAAGGTCCTTTAAGATAAGCATGATTTTCAGTTTGTTATTGGGAAACCAGTGGGTGTACTAATTCATGGATGAAAAAAAAAAACAAACAGGGTTAATTGACTTCTTTCTATCCTTCAAATATTTTATTTTCCCTATATATTCCCTATGAATTGCCTAGAAATTATATATTGTACGAGAAGGCAGCAGCTAGTTATGTACAAAAATAAAAAACATTCCCAGCTTGTAACTGTCCCGTCTGTACTTAAAGCAGAGTTGCCCGCTAGTTCCAGCTTGTCCAGCTGGCCGTTAAATCCCTCTCTCTTCTGATTTGACTTTGATGCAGTTGGGTCACAGCAGTGGTTTAAAATATTGTAAACACATACTGTATACGTGTGGTTTGTGTTCTTAGTATCTACCGTACATTAATGTTCTTAGCACAGCAACATCTCAGTTAGAGCAGTATTCAGTATATACTACTTTTTCCTCTTTACTATGGTGGACTTCATTCATGATTATATGAACTTACTTTCACAAAAGGGTAATTTCCTTGCCTGAAAATGCAGTTTCTTGATTTCAGATTCACCAGTCTGAACTGATGGGTCTACCTGCAGCTGGTAGCCAGACAGCAACAGCCAACAGAAAAGTGAACTTTCTGCACCGTCAGACTCCCACTTCCTCCGCCTTATTGTTCACAGCCCCTGGAGATGCTTCCAAAGTCAAACTATTCTCAATGTTCACTGAAACATGCAGCACGTCTGTGTCATCTGGTAAAGGTGTTAATATTCTTCCAGATGACAGCCCCACGTTTTTCCTCAGTTGTGGATAAGAACAGAATGAGCTCTGATTAATTCCTCCGGAAAATAACAAATTCTCAATAATTGATCTTAAATCCAGCTACAGAGTACTCATACTGTATTGACACCTAACTAAACATACTGAAGCAGTTTAGTTTTCAAGGTAATCATTTTTCCCTGCTTTGGGCTTTTCCCATTTTGAACACTAGAAGTATTTCTATATATCGCTTGCACTAAATTCGGGTATCATTCTGGAGAACTGAAAAGTGAATATTATCTTCAGCATCAGCTATACATGTCTTCTAGAAGTACTTACTAAAGTTGTAACTAAAGGATTATAAAATATTAAACAGATGTGACACAATAGAATAAATCCTGCCCCTTAAATAGCAACATTCTTTTTAGGAGGCCAGAAAAAAAAGTATAAGAAAAAAGCCTGTAATTTTCCAGAATTCCAGCTACAGAGTAAAGTTACATAATAATGGGAATCAGACACAATCAGTATTGCCACTGGCTAGAAACACAGGAATAATCATAAATAGGAAAAAAAGATTATGAGCCCATACTGGACTGCTATTGAACAGATTCATCGATCAACTAGAGAAGAGAAGACTGTTGAATAAGTGTATAGAAAGTTCAAACAGAATATGGACCAGCAAATGTAAGGGAAAAGGACCGCTGAGGGAAAACCAGCATAAAAAGATGACAACTAAAAATTGGATTCTTTGCTTCATTTTGTGCAGTTTCTCCATTTTCAGTAGCTGAATAGAATTGATACTTGAAAAGGATGTGATTTTATCCATAGTGATTTCTTCCTCCTTGTAAATTACCAGCTTTAGTAATGTTCTCTATGTGCTGTATGTGAATGCTACAGTCACCTGTATGCAATTCAACATTCCTGCACAGGTTAGAGTTGGTTCCTTCATGTTGGGAAGCCTGTATTTATTTACTTACCAAATCTTTTATTTGCTGCTGCCAACCTGCCTGGCTTCACTTTTCTTTATTATAGCCATTACTTTGTTTATCATATGTTGGCTGCTAGCGAGCATTCTCATGTCCGTACATCTAAGAAGATGGAGAGACAAGCTGTCTGTTGGCCATCAGCTCAGTTATCACGAGATGGACCTGAGAGCATCTCCAGGGTAACATGATGGTTGTTACTTGAACATATTCATGCAGCATTCTTTCATCTCCTTTATATCATTTTATATCTATGCTTACGATATGTTGTATACTGTTATACACATGCTTTGTCACCTTCTACCACATTAAGAGTGTGCCACAACTCCTGATTTCTCTGCTCAGATGTGAAAACTCAAGGCTTCTCTCACTTTTTTCAAAAGGACTATTTTGCTATTCAAAAGGACCATTTTGCCATTACATTTTTGTTTTACTTATTCCTTTCCAGTGAAATCAATATTCCAAAACTAAAGACAGCAAGACATTCTCTCAGTGCTCCCCACTCACCCCAAAAAGTTTTCTATTTAAAAAAAACAAAACAAGAAAAGGTCAGTCTCACCTCTGTGCCTGGCAGGATCATGGAGCAGATCCTTATGGAAACTATACTAAGGCACATGGAAAATAAGGAGGTGATGACTGACAGCCAACATGGCTTCACTGAGAGCAAATCATGCCTGTCAAATTTGATGGCCTTCTACAACAGGGTCACAGAGTTGGTAGATAAAGGAAGAGCAACTGACATCGTCTACCTGGACTTGTGCAAAGCATTTGACACAGTCCCACATGACATCCTTGTCTCTAAATCAGAGAAACATGGATTTTACAGATGGACCATGCAGTTGATAAGGAATTGGCTGGATGGTCACGCTCAAAGAGTTGTGGTCAATGTCTCAATGTCCAAGTGGAGACCGGTGACAAGCAGTGTTCCGCAGGGGTTGGTATTGTGACCAACATCTTTGTTGGAGACATAGACAGTGGGATCAAGTGCACCCTCAGCAAGTCTGCTGATGACACCAAGCTGTGTGGTGGACACGCTGGAGGGAAGGGATGCCATCCAGAGAGACCTGGACAAGCTTGAGAAGTGGGCCAATGCAAACTTCATGAAATTTAACAAGGCCAAGTGGAAGGTTCTGTATGTGTGTGGGGGCAATCCCAAGCAGAAATACAGGCTGGGCAGAGAATAGATTAAGTGCAGCTCTGAAGAGAAGGACTTGGGGGTGTTGGTGGATGAGAAGCTCAACATGAGCCGGCAGTACATGTTTGCAGCCCAGAAAGCCAACCGTGTGCTGGGCTGCATCAAGAGAAGCCTGACCAGCAGGTCAAGGGAGGTGATTCTCCCCCTCTACTCTGCTCTTGTGAGAGCCCACCTGGAGTACTGCGTCCAGCTCTGAGGTCCCCAATATCAGAAGGGCATGAACCTGTTGGAGTGGGTCCAGAGGTGGGTGTTGGAGGGCCCGAAAGGTGATCAGAGGACTGGAGCACCTCCCCTGCGAGGACAGGCTCAGAGAGTTGGGGTTGTTCAGCCTGGAGAAGAGAAGGCTCTGGGGAGACCTTACAGCAGCCTTCCAGTACTTAAAGGGGGCTACAGGAGAGACGGGGAGGCACTCCTTATCAAGGAGTGTAGTGATAGACCAGGGGTAATGCATCAACCAGTGTTACCAAACCATCAGTGCTGTGGTCCTTGCTTATTCCAAGCAAGGAACTCTCACTTTTGATATTTCACAGTATTCCATCCAAAATCAAGCAGGCTGTTGCAGATTTACAAATTAACAGCACCTGATCTTGCAAAGGAGGATTAGTAGGTGACTTTTCAAGTTGATATATGAAGTACAATGTACTCCAGCTCACCATCTTAATAAAGTAAAACCAGTTTTATGTTAAAATCTCTCAGTGTCAGAGCACAACTTCTGTAACCAGTCCTACCTGCAAACCTCAAAGACCACTGGTCAGTAAATAATTATAAATTATGAAAATTCTGCTTTCTGAACAGGTATTATATTCTGTGTTACCATGTGCAAGCATGACTATATTTCATAAAGAGGAGAAGAGTCTCCCAGGATATGAGCAAAAATAGAAAACATGGGAGACTTCAGGAAGGTCTCTGATGGGACAGGGCACAAAGGTCCTCCAAGAGCTTGAGACATAGGAACAGCCCAAATATAGCTCAGACATTAACTGACCTGAGATTTGTAATTGGGTTTTCCAGATGCAAAACCTGAACAGTAGTAGGCAAATCCCAACAATTTCCAGTGGAAAATGCTGACTTTGCAGAAACTGCATATTTCAATGAAAAAGCCCTTATGGAAAATCCTCAGCAAATCTAATTACAAATGAAATGTTGGAAAGAGGAAAAAAGTTTAGATTAAGATTTTTTTAATTACATGTTACAAGAAATGCTTCACGAACTTTTCAAAGCAAAACCAGATTTTGTTTTATATTGTTACAGGCCAATATTTTCTTTCAGTGCTTTGTATATTAAAGTTCTTGTAGAAAAATGCCTGCTGTTTCCTGCACAGTAAATTATATTGTCAATTTTTGCCAGTGACTATAAGGCAGCTTTATAAGGCTGTGCTGATAAAGGCTCAAAATGTTTGTTTTTTTAACAGAACAAGTAGCACTTTGATCAGAACAGTCTATTAGGCCACTGTGCAAACCGAAGTAAGCCTCATATGGCAGGGACGATGGTATCAGCAGTCGTTTATTAAATAAAAGCTGGAGTTTATGAACTTCCCAGTAAATACAAGAAAACCAGAACAGGCTAGGACAACAAAAAAGGTATGCTTCAAACTAAAAGCAGCACTATTTCTTTTTTAAAAGAAACCTAAACATATAAAAAAACCCCATTTATATAAAGAATCAAGTGCCCTGGTTTCATTATCGGCAGTTTTAGTTTTGTTTAACTTATGGTTCTCTTCTGAAGGAAAGCCAAGGAGGTACTTGCTAGATGCAAATGTTTACAAATGCAAAATTGTTGATGCTTTGTGAAACTGAAAGTCAAGTATAACTCAAATGGATTGCAAATAAAACAGCAAGTGTAAATCCCATTTACAGTTTTCTGCTGTATGCATCTTTGCCATTTGAAAGCAATTTTTAAAAAAACCCTGAAAGCAACTTAAAGAATCTGTATTTTCTCTGAACAGCACATTGAATTTGTCCACGGATAAATTAATCTGAAAACATTCCCAGTCATAGGAGAGCAGTTTTCCC
>VZTO01014697.1:29749-42732 GCA_013400615.1 Syrrhaptes paradoxus | reverse complement strand
TCTTTCAAGTTGTTTTAACAGAATTGCACATTTTAAATAAAATGTGGGTGAAATGCATAAAAATATTAACATATTCAAAACCAGGAGTGAAACATTTGATATCCTATTTCTTCCTTTCCCAAAGGAAAATATTAGAATTTTGAACCACTTAGTTACGTCTCGCTGATGTAAATAATTTATATTGGTATGCCTCTGTACAGATTTGGAGATCAGTGAATGGTAGAAAAAGAATATTGCTGAACAAAAGTGTATTTGCAAGTCTCAAATATTTGGAGTGAATATTTCTAGTTTCTATGCAAAAATAATAAAATATAAAGGAATGTTTGAAAAAATATTCTAGGATAAAAAGGAAAGCCATCAATTTCTATCATTTGTGACTCTCAAGATGAGGTAACAAATTCTGTCATTTTCTCCTGGCACCCCAGCCTTGTCCTACCAGTGACTAGTGCTGACGGAATTAATTTTTTTAATCAATTCCTTTTAAGTAGCAGCTTAAAGTTCCTAATTTAACAACTAAGCTACTCGTTGAAAAAATCAACTAGGAAAAGGATACAAATTAGTTTTATCATAACAAAAATGTCCTCAGTTCTAGATCCAAGGAAAACAGAAGATATATTCTCTCCAGCATTCTCCTCTAAATCCCAAATGTAAGTGGCCCGTGACTGCAGAATACAGTATCAAAGAGATTTTTTTGCTGGAATACTGTGACAACACTCTTAAAGACATAGATCTGTTTTTCATGAACCTTAAAAATTTTACCTACATGTGTCAAGCACAGCACATAAAACACAAAAAAGACATGTTTTCAAGGATAACAGTGTTTAGCTGGTGGTTCAGATGTTATTACAGTTCAACGACAACTGATACCCTCACTTAATCTAGTATCTCCACTGGGCTGGAATGGTTTATATATACATTAATTTCCAAACTGGTATTTTCTATAGAAGAAATGAGTCACTCTCCTGCCACACCTTCATGATCCCCCCCCCCAAAAAAAAAAAAATTGCCCATTCTTTAGATCACTTAGTTTGTGACCCATGCAGACCACCACTGACCATCTCATGCATTGCATCCTTCTAACAAACCTTTGGCTCCGGTAAGTCATCATCTTTCACAGCAGATGAGTAACCCACGACCACTTGCTCATATAAATTATGGTTTTAATAAATTAACTCATGGGGAAACAGTGGGAAAGCTCCAAAGAAGAATTACTCAGAAAAAGCATCATAATGCCCTACTCAGCAGCAACACTAGGGGGTACTAATGGGAAAATTAAACACTTTGCATACTGACTGTGGCTTGGTGCTTCGGTGAAGAAGGAGAGGACTCATTTTCAGGAAAAGTGGCCTTAGAAGCAGTTGATGATTCCTATAAAATTCAAATAGGCAACAGAAGTTATTATCTTTCTTACAATTCTTTTTTTTAACCCTAAGGACACTTTCTCTTTATACACACTCACACATCACAAAAAAATGCATTTTTTTAGGCATTCACAATATCCTCACAGAGTTACGTTATACACCTGCTTATAAATAGTATTCTTACAAGATTTACAGACAACACTCAAACTGGGTTAATTAGCACATACCCATTTGAAAAAAAAAAGTTAATACATACTGTATCATCAGCTTAAAGCAAAGCTTTCATCCTTACCAAGGGACAGATTTTTTTGTATGACACTGCTATCAAATTATGAAGCACATTTATAATACTAACTTATTAGAGGGCACCATATAATAAATACTACGATTTTTAAGACCAGATTGTCTTTGTGTCATTAGTAAATAAGATTAGTACAATAAACTGTTATACATGTAGAAAAGCATATGCCAGCTCTACTAATTTTTGTGAGTCACGATCATTAATTTCCTTATAATCAAGCACTGAAACTCTCCAGCGATTCAGGTTTTTGTTTTAAAGTAGACATTAACTATGGATCAAAAGAAAGTACTACATCTCTGAAAACTAGAAAAATTGCCTATCTGGAACAAAAAAGGCTTGTGCATTTCCTCTGAAGTAATGATTGTTTTGCACAAATCTGCTGCTTGAAAGTTTCGTAAAGAATTTCAAACAGGAAAAGCATCATTTGTTCTCTGTTGCTGTTAACACATTTCTCCCCCTCCATCTTTTTAATCCCAAATTCAGTTTGCCAATCCAGCATCACATAACACTCTGCAGACCTGCAATTTAAAATTCTCTTGTAAAGCGACCCACAGAAGCAGCCCACTAGAACTTTAGGAGCATAATAACAGAGAACGTCAGCAAACCTAGGAACAGCCTAAATGTTTTGTATTTTCAGATGACTGGAGGGAAAAATAAACATTCAAGTTAAGGAAGTCAACTTTGTCCCTCCCAGAAAGGTATTTTTTCCTCTGCTTATGAATTTCTTAGCTCATGGCTACGTACAGATATGTGCCACAGCCAATAAACAGTGAACAACTACATCTGCTATCACCAAACACTTGTCAGCCATAGCAACCCGTGCTTCCACTGACACATTTTAAGCACTCTTTTTACTGCCCTATTTCCATCAAATTGGGTTGTGGTGTTTTTCCAGGAAAAACAAATAAGGAAAATAAAATCAAATAGCTTCCCCAGGAGTCAGCTAAAAAGCTAACTTAGGGCTGATGTGCCTATCCAGCCAAACACTAGATGTTTTTATTTCATTCGAAATTTGAGATAGCTTTCACGAACGAGGCAACTCTGGAACCAGAAATCCAATATTTGTGGTCGTGCACTATTCCCTTTCCACATACTAATTTAAAGCGGAGTAAACACAGTATGCCTACGAGTGGTAATAAACCAGGTGCATCAATGCATTAAACAAATTTTGTCTTTCCACAAAACACTAGTTTATTGCTCCACTACACAATTTTCTCAAAGCATTAACATTGTGCTTTATGTTAATCTCCAACATCAAAAAATGCATGCTGCCTGCATGTTCTGAAACTGTTAAAGGAACTTTAAGCTACTGTCTTAGACTTTACAAATGTGGTTCATATACACAGATTACTTTGGTTATTACACCAGACATTTGTTCACTTGCATGTTTGCCTCACTAGGTTTAAGGTCATGAATAAGTGGAGTTGATCACTTTTCAATCTTTTACAAGAGCTTCTTCATTCAGTGCAGCACTACATAGAGGCTGTTCTACAACAGAAGTAAATCTTATGCCAAAAAATAAGTTTTCTTTTAAAAGTGAAGCCAAAACTTCATGCTAACTCCAACAGAATTGTTCATACCAGTGAAGTGTAAATCGCACGTGAGGTGAGAAGTGTCCCCTCAGCTTTGATTTATCACGACTCTGTCCAGGCTGCCTCCTGTGCAGGGTCACAACACACGCGGTACAGGAGGACGTGGAAGGAGGAGCAGGGAGGGACCTCAGCATCGCTGGAGTTAAACCAATGCACAGAGGTGCAAAGTCTCCAGCCAAGCACGGCGTGCTGCCTACCCAGCACTGCTTATGATATATCCTAAACTGACAGCTCAAAAGCTTAAGATCAAATCCAATAAATCCTATTCTGAGGAACTAAGTCAACTCCTGACAACCTACTCTTACACTCCATTTCAACACGGAAAGCCATTAAAATTTACCAGAAACAACAGGTCAAGCAAGTAACATTCTGGGCAGCAAATCCATCGTCATTACAGCTACAGTGTTTTGTCCACTTATTTTTGTCTTTGACATGTGCAACTAGGCAGGTCCCCTGATAGGCTTTCCTCTGTACTCCCAAATCTACGTTCATTTCACTTTCCCTGTATCTTTACAAGAAGGGAGCTTACAATGCCATTTCCCTGTATCTCATTGGGAATAGTCTGTACTAAGGTTTCTGCATTTCAGTTTTCATGAATCTCGTGATGGGCTGCTGCAAAGCTGCAGAAACCAGCAAGTCACCACCCTACAGCCACTGTTTCAGTTCCTCCCCACTCCGCTCACACCAACCCTCCCCACCCACGGGCAGAATGTCCCAGCACAAGCAGAAAAGGCTGGGACAAAAAAAAAAATATCAAACCAGCGAGACAGGCAGAGGGAGAGCAAGGGCTTGTTGGCCTGAACAGCGTCTGTTACTGTACAGCCCCAAACAGACCATCAGGAACACACCCTAGGAAGGGGCTCACACAAACCAGCTTTTGTTGTTACCGACACCTAGCTCAGCACTGGGCAGGATCAAAGCCAAGTATTTCAGCACCTTCAGTACCATCCCCTGTCCTTCAACAACAATACTACAACCCCGTTGTAACCACACACAGTTTTTCCTGTTTCCTCAAGACATGACAGCAGAGATCAAAAGAAGAGTCACTAAAGGGATAAATCCACTTTCTGATACTACCACCTACAGCTTTAAGGCACAGTTTGTACTTTAGAAAGTGCAGCTTTTATTTCAGTTCTATGCATCTTTGAATTACCCATCTGCAAATCTTTCAAGTGTATTCCTACTCGGTGTTTCCTGAAGTTAAAANAATGAGATCTCAGAAATTCAAACATACTTGTTTTTGTTAAATACGCCACCCAGCAGAAACAGCTGGTACTCCAGCATGCTGTTTACATTGCTCCTACCTTATCGTTGGTGTCCAACACAATTGTGCTGTGTCTCCATTTTGTTAAAACTATCGGTTCTTGTAGCCTCCTGTCCAGACTCCTACTCTTGATTATATCCCTCTGCTGCTGTGGCGAAGCATTATACTGAAGAAGAGAAAAATCAAACTATAAGCAGAATCTCATTCATGCAAACAAGACCTGGACATACCATTCATACATCTTAACAGTGCAAGCTTCCAAATTCCTGATGTCACCTAAAGGTGGGAAAACAGCCTTGGCTTTATTTTGGATATAGTCTTCAGAACTGTCCCTTCTGCTGTAGTCCTCTCCAAGGCAGCACCTAAGACTGGGATGGTGTTGGGATAACACTCTCCACTGGCAGGTAAACGTTTGATCTCCTGTGCAGCAGCTTACTATTGAAACCAATCAGCACACCGAGAACCACCAAGGAATTAGAATAAATACAAGATTTAAACATTGACTCTTCATATTGCACTGACAGTACTGTATCGCCTGTCCAGCTCTTGGATAGGAAAAGGAAAACCCCGTTATCTCACAGTAAGGCATTTCAGTTGGGAGTCATGCTGCCTGGATACAATTCTCTTTGACCCAAAGGCTTGGCATGCCTAGGAGAGGATCCACAAGGGTAAAGACTTGCTTTTTCATCATAATCACATCAAATTACTTACAAAAGGATTTGCTGTTATGGAATGTGCATAAACACGGAAGATAAACACTTTAAAACTCTGCAGACCCATAACAGAGAAGGAGAGAATGGATTTATCGTAACACAGGTTTTCTAATAACTCAAGAGCATCTCAAGGCTGAGAAAATGTGAAGACCATGGGAAGGACCCAGCATTTAATTAGATCTCAGCATTACTTATCATTAGCAGCATTGCCATTTTAATTCATGGCCACCGCCACTGAGGTAACATTATAAAGAATTAGAAAAATATTTCAAAGCTTAATACTGAAAATACAGACAAGATCACACCAAGGTATGTTTAAGTCATTAAAATCACATTCTTTCTATTCAGAGTCAGAAAACTAAAAGAAAACTATCAGACTCTAAGTATTAACAGCCAAAATTATGCGTTCACTCCAGATGGTTATAGCATAAGCATTTTCTTTCAACGTCTGCTCTTGGATCGGAGAGCTCGGTCAGAGGATGGCCAGTCCCCACGCTGTTATGCTGAGTACCAGCACAGGAACACATTTTGAAAATGTGAGAGATTGTTACTCAGTATCTCTGATGTTTTTTAATCAGGTTTACCTCTCTTCCTCCTCTTTGAGCTACTTATTCAATATTTATTACATAGTTTTCCTTGGCTTTTTGTCATTTTAAGAGATTACCTTTTTTAAACTTTAGAAATTAGAGAATTCTCATTCCTGAGATCAATTTAACTTTTTTCCCCTTAATACAGATTTCTCATTTGCTTGAATTATAAAACTCATATTAGAAAACTACTAGGTTCTCAACATGACTTAGATATTACTGGCACTACGTGGGAAATAAACATTTTATCACAGTGAACTCTGCAGAAAATAACTTACTTGCTGGTTTACTTTTTTTTTCATAATTGGCAAGAACAGACAACTGAATGCACAAGAATGCATAGAAGAAGACAAAGGTTTTTGTAAGATATAGTACAAACTACAGCTGAATACTCTTATGCATTTTAAAGAATAATTTAGTATGTTCTTCTGATCCACTGTAAAAAGCTGGGTCACACTCACCATGAGTCTTAATAGACTTTCCAGCAGTTGTCAAACCTACCCCAGAGACATCACTTTTATCTAGGAATAGCTGAGCAGCCCTGGCTGTTATATAAATATTCATAACTGGAGGGCTTTCTATGAGACTGTCTGAAGTAATTTATTTTGTAAATCTGCCCCCGAAACATATATGCTCACAATTTTTAACACGCATACAAGAGTACCGGTGTTACCCCCAAGCACGTTCACATTTACAGTCAATGCTTTAACAGTGACGATTCTAAGGTTATAGTATTAGCTCAGCTGATGGGCTATTTCCAGAAACCTCCAGACTATTTTTAGTTCTAATTAAGTCCAGATTACTAAGAAACATCCAACAAAAGGATTCTCTTCTTTTTCTGGTTTAACAGCATTACATGATCCATCTATCCCAACACTTTATTTCACAACAAATTCTGGAAAGCAATATTTGAACTAAATACACTGCGGAAAAAACTGACCAAGGTTTTTTTCCTAGTAACTTAATTTGCATTTAAAGCAAGAGTTACATGCTGAAGTCTTTCTGTGGTTTTCTCTCACCACTCATGAGTTTTCAATATAAATTCTTTTTCTTCAAAGCAGCTCTGAGGCCTGCATTGTCTAATTCAGTTGTTCCCAAGCACTCTGGAACCAGCTTCAGTAGGATTTTCAAGAAACTAACCTTCACATTTCAATTACTCACAAATGTAATACTCTCTGTTGTATATTCTTCAGCTATATAGTTAAATAAACTAGCTAGATCTTTTGCCAAAATATTTGATTTGTTCCACAGAATTTAAAGGTAAAAAGGATTTCCAGAAATACACAGGCTCTTGGACTGTCCATCCAAGAGACATTTGCTCATTTACTTCTGTTAACCTTATATTTGCTGCCAGCCAAGATTTAGCAGTTTCAAGAGGGAATTAAAGAGCACATTCTGCCCAAATGGGTCACGAGAAATAGCTTTCAAGGAAAATTTGTAACAGCAATATGTGATGATTTTCACACAAACAAGAACTAAAAGCATACCAGATCACAAACCCCAGAACAGAGGCTGTGTTTCATTCTGCAGGTGGCTATCAATACAACAGAGCTCAAATATTTGTTAGAATCACTAAAACATCACGCACTAATACACAAATACTAGAACCATCCTTTATGCTAACGTGCCTCAGGAACAGTTCTGGATTATCTTTGTGATTTAGCGTCGTTGCATTAATACCAACTTAATTAGTCCAACTCCAAACCCAATCTATTTGGGTGGAAAGCAACTTCTTCACAGTCGGAACTTTCTGCACTGCGGAACTTACAGAATTAAGTACCCAAGACATTATTCCCCAAAACTCATTTCAACTATAGATACTAAACTAACAATTGCTTCTGGTACAACTGATCTAGCAGATTTTCAAATTTCTATTTCATCTAATCACTAACCAATACCTAAGCAGCTTTTAAAGCCCATCGTTACAGANTGTTTTTCAACACCTGTCTGTGTAAGGAAGGTGTTGAAAAACACATCACTGAATTTAGCAAATCATGACAGAAAAATAATGCATTTTGAAGCATACTAAAAACAGACTACAGTTTCTCAGGAACATCTTGTAAAAAAACACCAAACAAACCACCACCTTTTCCTATAGAGATTTTCTCTATCCCAGCAGAATGACAGCTATTATTCTGCAGCCTTGCATGAAAAGCTCAGTTCAGCAAAGACAGGTCTCTCCGACATCTACATGGTTACACAGATCCATTTCTCATGTCCTTGAATATATTTTTTTCTCTTCACAATCAGAAATTCCAGAAAAATGAAATAACTAAGTGCAATATACAAGTCCTCTTGTTGTAACTCCCACCAAAGGCCCCAGAGAACATTTACTGAGGAGGAGGGGAAAGCTCCAAGCCGTCAGTTTCTTTTTTGGGTCACTCACCTTCGGTAGCTCCCATTCTGATCGCGAACCATCAGCACTGTAGTAGTAGGGTCTGCCCTGTTCATCTGCATGTTTGATCCACTGCAGAGAGAGATTTGATGATAAGAAAGGAAATCAGAGTGACAGTCGTAACACAGTAAGTCTCTGATACTTGGGATTTAACGTTAATTTTTTATAAAGTGCCATCATCCACTTCAGCAGCATCTCGTACACAACCACCATCATCTAGCCAAGGTTAGTCAGCAGTGAGAGCAACAGTTCCCAGCTTTCTGAGTTGGGATCACTGACATTTTTCCTTCTGTAACTCTTCAGAAAAGAGTCCTGCGATATCACACAAGAATTTGTGATAAACAGGTATTTCTGAAGATGGCATATCTCACTCTTAACAACACTGCAGTGTCAATTTAAGGAGGAACAATCTTTGCATCACATCTGTGTAAGGATTTTATAAATAAAAGTATAGAATTACAAAGAGCTCAACCAGCAACTGCTGACCATTTAAAAGACAATTGCACTTGCTGAACAACTCCATTTTTAAAACAACAGGAACATGCGATGCAGTTCCCAAACACATCGTGAAGAAGGTAATTTCTGTAACCTCTATAAGCAACTCCCAAGGTTGGTAAAACTATGGGAACTGTGACTAGTTATACAGAAAGAACCGAAATGAGCAAAAATCTACAAGCTCATCACCCAAAAATATGCACAGAAGCACTCGCAGCAAGACTCTTGGGGCAAGCAGGTTTCACAAGATTGCTTTCCAATAAACTCTTCGTGATAGGAAACACTGTTTTCTATCAATCCCAAGTGCAATTAAAAAAAAAATTGCATATTTGCCAGAGCATAGGGATGTGCTCTACAGATGTTTAGCAGAAATAGATTCAGCAGGATAAAATTCCAAAACTGACATAAAACTCAACTATTCAAAAGCTTCTTTCAAAAAAACCTTGCAAACATCAACAGAAGAAGTGGTGCTCTAACATGGTAAACAAACTACTGCTTCAATTAACACTTTCTGAAGTTAAAAAAACAAAATGCGACTTTAGTGTACAATGACAAACATGGACTGCTTTACAAATATAAAAAAAAAAATAGTCACTTCTTCCACATGGGAGAAATTTCAATGATATGCCCAGAATCACAGAAAGTTGCCAGTAGCAATTAGAACACAAATCTGCTGATGCAGCAGTGGTTTCAGAAGTTTGTCTTCATCTGAAAGCAGTACTGAAAATCTCTAGTAAAGGCCAAAACGGAAAAAGCAACATCATTTTCAGTTCGAAACAATCCTACCTGGAAGGCCTATATAGACAAGAACAGCTCTTAAAAGATAGTAAGAAAAATATACTGGCAGGAAATTCATTCCTGAAGTGTAACCAATAAAAAAATTATACATAATATGTTCATTTAACATCATCCGATACCCAACTGGAAATAAGAAAACTTTTCCCGATTAGTAAAGAACATACATAAGAAAAAAAAAGGTCAATTCAGTTGATAAAGTTTCATGCATATTTAAGAAACAAAGGGAGACACTGGTGAGGTATGCTTTCACTTCTGGAAAAGAAATCTGCATTTCCAATAGTGAATTAGTGGAAAAGATTTAGAACATGTGATGAGAAGAAGGAAAAAGTACCTTTTCATTAGTATAGTCATTGGTATATAAGGTTTGACCATGTTCATCCAACTCTTCTGACCAACCCTTTGGAGGAGAACCATACTGACTATCTGACTGGCTGTAACAAGAACTGTGGTCGTTTTCTTCTGAAGAAAGATGCTACAAGTAGTCAGAAACATACAAGGCAGTTTTGAGAATGAAAGCGCTTTAAAATCTGAAAGATCAAAGATAGTTTGACTAGAAAGAGAATAGTAACAAATTCAGGGAGTTCACATTTGTATATCTTACATCAGAGGACAAGAGGTGCATTTGTACAGTACAGAAATATTTGATCATTGCTAGGAATTTTAAAATATTTTCAGAACAACTAGTTTGCATTGATACAACGTTTTTAATTCTACTATATCAGATTTCAGCTACTCAAATTTAAACTCCAATTCTTTTGCCAATCTAAATTTTATTCCCACAAACGTACATTACTGAACGATGGAGAGAGTTAGCTTGAGTGATCCGCATCGCCCCACAAACTGGGGAGACCTGCTACATTGGTTTTCTGGCAACATCCCTGCTTTCACACCTAAATCCTTTTCTTCCCTTACCAAATAGTATCTGGAAACACGATAATCACTACGGACAACTCAAAATTCCAGTTGCACCTTTGCAGGTCCCAGCACCTCACAGTACTTGTGCAGTGCATCTTAAAACACTAGGAACGTCCGCTCTCCTTCCAACTCGGATGCCTGTGACGATGAGCAATGCAAAAGCCAGGCTTTCTACCAGGCAGAGCTAGCCAAGGTGTAAGATTATTTTCTGAATGTAGAAGTGAATTACAAAGTAAGGAACAAGTCTGACGTGTAAAACAGAAAAAAAAAATATTTTGCACACACACGTCAAACAACTTCTGTTTCCTTGTACACCTCCTTGCTAACATACTGCAGCTGTTATTCAAAGCATGTATTCTGTGCATCAAAAGAAGAAAAGTCTCCCTACGTTCATTTCCCACAATACCATCTCTGGGCCAGAGACTCCTGAGGAATTCAGTGCAGGTTTCCTTTCACACTGTCTTGGACCCTTGGCTAGCAGGAGGCACAACACTTCAGAGGGAACGCATCCTGCTATTCAGAAATTACAACAGTTAAATATTGACTGAAGTTCAATAACACAAGTATGAAGGTTTTGAGAAAACCTATAAAGTAGGAGAAAGGCAATTTTAAACTAGAAAAATTCCTCTCCTGAAAAGCTTAGATCTTACAGAAAAAAAATATCCAGGTACCAGAAACTCACCAGTTTTTAGAAGTCACTGGTTTTAGAGACTACGTGTTCAGTGACATTTCCAAATAACTATTACATAGGGGTTTGGTGCTACCTGTCTAAGCTCCTTACCACTTGTGTGACAAACTCCCTAGGCTGCCAAGAGCCAGCTCACCAAGCACAGTAAAACCCATGGGAAGTTTTCAGGTCATTAATAAAGCAACACAGAGAATGTAAGTGCCCTCTAGAGCCTACAGAAGGTGAGCACATAAACTGTAGATTAAACAACGGCACCTCTCTTGTACACGGGGCAACGTGAAATTCTGAAGTGCCAACTTCTAACCACTGGGGAAAAAGAAGTCGTCTTTAGTCCCATTTTTACACTTGAAGAATTAAGGCTGAGGAGCTGATGAGTGCTATTGGCACCATTGGAACTACTGTCTCATCAGATAAATATGGGATATACATAGAGCTATGACAATACAGCTACATTTGCATTGTGTTTTAATGGTTAATATTAAGTGAATTGTTTTATCAAAGTAGTAGACTTTGGAAATTTTTATTATTACTATTAACAGGATTTATCACTGAATAACATAATGCATTTATATTTGCTTCTTCCCAGTAACTCCTGATACTGAGTAAGCACTCATGTAAAACTAATCAGAAGACTTAAAAATGAAAATTCTCCTAGAGAAACCACTGTTGCTCAGTAAGAATGAGTGTTAATGTGTCTATCTGCAAGGCACTTACACAATAATAGTCTTGATACTTCAAGGCTTAACTCATCTCACTANACTCCTGAGGAATTCAGTGCAGGTTTCCTTTCACACTGTCTTGGACCCTTGGCTAGCAGGAGGCACAACACTTCAGAGGGAACGCATCCTGCTATTCAGAAATTACAACAGTTAAATATTGACTGAAGTTCAATAACACAAGTATAAAGGTTTTGAGAAAACCTATAAAGTAGGAGAAAGGCAATTTTAAACTAGAAAAATTCCTCTCCTGAAAAGCTTAGATCTTACAGAAAAAAAATATCCAGGTACCAGAAACTCACCAGTTTTTAGAAGTCACTGGTTTTAGAGACTGTGTTCAGTGACATTTCCAAATAACTATTACATAGGGGTTTGGTGCTACCTGTCTAAGTTCCTTACCACTTGTGTGACAAACTCCCTAGGCTGCCAAGAGCCAGCTTACCGAGCACAGTAAAACCCATGGGAAGTTTCCAGGTCATTAATAAAGCAACACAGAGAATGTAAGTGCCCTCTAGAGCCTACAGAAGGTGAGCACATAAACTGTAGATTAAACAACGGCACCTCTCTTGTACACGGGGCAACGTGAAATTCTGAAGTGCCAACTTCTAACCACTGGGGAAAAAGAAGTCGTCTTTAGTCCCATTTTTACACTTGAAGAATTAAGGCTGAGGAGCTGATGAGTGCTATTGGCACCATTGGAACTACTGTCTCATCAGATAAATATGGGATATACATAGAGCTATGACAATACAGCTACATTTGCATTGTGTTTTANCCATACAATGTAGAATTTAGCCTTTGCAGATGCAAACTTGAACAGAATTTGTGAGTGGTTACAAAGCCTACCAAGCCAAGGCATTCCTGGTCCTGCAGCTAGTACCAACAACTGCTAAAGCTGCATCACCAGGAGTTAGAGAACAGTGGCCAAACCACATTCAGCAACTTTCAATTTAACTTCCAACATGTTTTCAGTATGAACTGCCTATATGCTTTTCACATACCATCCACGCTTTTTCTCAAAACCCCATCCCCAATTATACTACACAATGTTCAAGTAAAGCCATCTTAAGCAGACAGCTGCCCAGCCTTACTCCTTGTAAGAACGTCAGTGTAACACTAAAGGGAATTACAGAACAGGTCACTGCTTCTACAGCCTTT
>VZTO01014697.1:0-26002 GCA_013400615.1 Syrrhaptes paradoxus | reverse complement strand
AAATCAAAATAAGAAGAAAGAATACTGACTAATTAAAGAAGCTAGCATCCCTTTATTACCCTTTTTTTATTTTGAAACAAAAAACAGGAAATGAAAATGCACCTTGGCCACATGTTTTAAATGTAGTTTTCAATTTAAATGAAATTCTGTTGCTTTTTTACAGCTTGCTGGTTAATGTTTTGGTCTCTACTTCACGTTACAGCCACCTAGCTCAGTATTAGAGCTTTGCCTTTCTCTCATACGAAGACATTTCACTCTTTTAAGAGTCCACCTTAATTAAATCACTTTAGCATCTGACATTTCTCCCAGTTACTGTTAAACACTCCTTCCTCAAACATATTATCAAGTCACTACCTCCAATAAAATTTATCTGTAATTCCAAAATCTTAGACACTTTCCTAGAGGCCCTGTCAATAGGGCTTCACTGCTTCCCCCCACCCCATCCAAATAACTGCCATAACTACAACCGTTTCCTTTGTGACATATCTGTTGCCAACTTAGGTTGACAAATGAGGAACAATTTTGTCCATTCTTAATTATCCAATAAAATTAAATTTCCTAATCAGGAATTTTAAGACCAACTATAAGCTATTTCATGTTCTAATACATTACATATATATTAGAATATATGAACATTGACAGTTCTCATTTTTACATCACTTTGCCATTTCTCTACCTAATATGACACAAGCTCCTGAGGACAAATCAGTAGAGCTGCAACTAGCCTTTAACTTCCCTGCATTTGCTCTTTTATTACTAAATCTGAAGGGAATGAGCATAACTCACACTGGTGTGTAAAAGCAAACATAACTTCTAAGTAGTAAAAACAGATTAAATGTAAGACATTTGCTCAAAGTCTTCCTATTAGACAAAATTTGGGATGTCTTCTATTTTTTACTGTAGCTTAGGCTGCGATCTCAACCTTTATTCTAAGAATTTTGGCTTAAGGACTCAGAGGTCACAAGCAAAAAGGTGAACAGTGGAGTGTGAAGTACACTCCCAAACACAGAGCAGAAGGCAGGGGAGCACATTGAAGACGAACACGTGACCGCTGGAAAAGTGGATTGACGTGACCTTGCAACACATATCTCCCTAGACTCCAGCTTTGATAACCCAGTCAGATAGGACACAAACTACTTAAGGAACTTGTGCTACTGGAAATATAAACTTGTGTCTAGTTAAAAATTAATCAAAACATGCATCATCCATTGGGCTCCCAAAGACTGAAAACTTGATAGATATAACTGTCTTGAGGCCAACCTCAAGCATCACAAATCAACAGAACTAAGCTGAAATAAGCCATGAGCAATTGTAAAAGTAAAAAAATAAAAAGCTTTCTGAACGTGCAACCATGTGCAGAAGTCATGGTACAGAAGGATGAGTAAGAGTCAGAGCGATCACTTGCAGATGAGGAGGGAGAAAGAATTACTGGAAGTCCTTCCATGAAAAGAAGGAAGAACAATGACAGCAGAAAATCAGTTCCATTCACTACAAGGAGAGCTACTACTCAAAAAAGCAATCACCTTATCCAGACTAAGAGCAGAGTCTTATCCAGCAAGAGGACAATCAGTGAGCAGTTAACAGGCCAGAGATACCAAACTAAGAGCCACAAACACCTCACTAGTAAATCAGTTAACAGGACTAGCCTGGGGCAAGAGAATTATGCCGTTTGAATGCTTGCAGATGTCACAGCTTCTACAAAGGCCACTGGCAAGGGCACCGCAAGGGTCCCTTTTTCCTTTCTCTCCTGTTCCTGGCCCCAACGTCGCAGAGGGAGACTTCTACGACACCGCTTCCAGGAATCCAAAATTCTTGAGCCGTCCATCATTAAAATTTTGAAACTAAGCAGTGCAATAGCTCAGGAGGAAACCCACGTAACCTGCACGTATTTGAAAAGGGCATATAGAAGTGAATATGTGGAAGATTTCTTGATAAATGTTTGGTTTTTTCTTCAGTCAAGAAACTGATTAACCCAAGTACTGTTTGAACACAAGAGCACTATTTTAAGCATATTTAAACACTAATATCTGTCTCACAACTATTCCTTTGCTTTATCTGAACCACAGCAGTTCAGACAAACACACACCAGTGTCTGGCTCTCCCCACCAAACGGCTGCACAGAACGTATCTGCACCTCAAATATTATCCCAAATCATATTTTAACTCAACTGTAAGCTTCAACTCTCTTAAGCAAGATCTGCAGCAAAGCTTTGCAAAAGGTTTTGCAAAACCAAGAGAGTTTGCATGATGAAAAAAATCCATTGATACATCTACAGAATATGCTTATCGGCTGAATGTGATCCAGTCAAAAGGTCTTAGAGCCAACTGCCAAAACTGGGGTGGATCTCCTCCCCCATCAGCATTTGCTACCCTTGGACCTCGACACTTGGCTAGGCAGAGCTTTACCACAGCAGTTTCAATCTTCTTGTCTTCAGGTCTCTAGGATATCATTCACAGAACAAAGAAAAGGATTTTCTCAAAGTTAATCCACTTTGATAGCAAAATGCTGTTCTTTTAACTGCCCTTGTTTCTAGTTTGTCCTACAGCTATCCAAGGCTCTACACAGAAATCACTGACAACTATGCAAATTCACATCTCCTGAGCAAGTGCCTAAATAAAATGCTGCAACAAGTCATCCAGTTAAACCTGCTTTTATATTCACTATGATTGTTCTGCCTCTTTAAGAAATAATGAATTAAATAAAATTTGAACAGTCACAAATACTCCTTTTTAAGAAATTAAAGCATCATAGAATATGCAGAATTATTAATAGTAGGTATAATTCTAAGTACAAAAATAAAAATAGATATATTTTAACTTGACAGAAGCTTCCATTATGTATTTTTGATGCAAATGGAAGGTGCTCTAGAACTCCATGAAGTCTGGTTTTCACCCCAGCACTCTGGAGTTCTCTACATCTATCTTAATCTCTACATCCACCTTAATTCTTCTCTACAAAAATATTTTCCTCTAAGAAAGACATCTCGTATTTAAATTTACGACCACAGCATTAACCAGGCAGTAGCAAACACCTCTATATCCCTTCTCTTTTACTCTGTATTTAATTGATAGCTAAAAATAAGAAATTGCCCTTGCCTTTTCCAATACAGTCCCATAAATCCTGCTTCTAGCTGCGCTGTCACATTCCCTGTTACTTCCCCCACTTCTACCTCAAAAATGTGCCAAAGACACAGAGAAAGAGAACACCCCCGTGTCAAAGAAGTTATAATGGTCGTCTTATTCTAATGTAATTTATAGTCCTATTAGTTTCAAAATATCTTTGTTTTCCTTTCAAATAAACGCTGCAATACCTGCTGAGGAACTGTAAAGCACGTTTACAGCTTACTGCTCTCCTGCACATTTCACGTAGGTAGTCTTGTACACAAAAGCGACTGAAGGGCTGCCTTGTTCGCTATTTCATACCAAGACACACGACCAAAAAGACAAATGAAGACACTCCTTGACATCTCGAAACCCAGCGACACCCAGAATTCCCCAGCACAACAGCATCATAGGCATTACAGTCTCATTGCTCGTGATCTCAGAAGGAACTACCTCATGATCTGCATGGCTCTGGGAATCCCCTTTATTAATGCTTGCATCTCGGGCCCACCGCGGAGGTTTCCAGGTTCGTTCCTGTGATCCTCTGTTGTAGTAATAACAGCGTCCTGTCGTATCTTTATGGGTTTCCCATTCCCCATTTATTTGGACTGGAGCACTTGTAGGTAGTGGAGGAAGTGCAGACTGAGATATTTTCAGTTCTTGTAAATTAGCATAAACAGGTGAATCGGGCCTCCCTTGGCTCGGTGGAGTAGTTGGCTATTGAGAGAAGAACAGATTTTAGAATGCTCCCTTACAAACCAGAATATATTACAGTAGTAAAACAAACCAACAAACTCCCTTTTTTGTTGTTGTAAAGTAAAAAAACCAGAGGACAGCCACAAGATCCCAGGGCACGAAAACATTAGATTGTTAACTAGAAGGTAAATATCACAAGCTATATTTATTTAATACTGAAACAATTTTTCAGCATTTCTCCAGATAACAGACAATAATTATGTCTTACAGAGGATTTGAAATACACTGGAACTATCATCAAAATAATTACATGCTTGCCTTTGTTGAAAAACTTCAGCTTTACAGTTCAAGTATTGCTCAGGAACTGTTAAGTAACGCGATCCTGTTCAAGACCAAACACAGTGTTTCTGAGATGCCATTTCTTATGCAAAAATGGTTCCCCAACCGTTCCGCCCCACTGCTAACAGAGATGATGGCGAATGTAAATCTAAACAGACAGTTCAGTCGGAAAGATGAGCACAATGCTGTGACTAAAACTCTGGAGAACACCTGAATGGTTTCCCTGTATGTCTGTCCAAAGAGATGCTCATTCAACATATTCTAGGCAATATCAGGGAGTGCTCCGATTACCACTTCCTTCTTATAAAGTGGATATTCGTATCCACATAATTTTATTCATACACATATACACAAGTAGAAAAACAAATATTTACAAGAAAAAACACTAATGACAGTTTCTCATTAATAAGTCATTTGCTAACATGAAGGCCAGCAGAGAGCACGGTTAGAAGTCAATGGCACCCACTGAAACCATTGAAATAAGCCACTGAAGTGTTCAGGAGAGAAATACACTTTCAGATGTTCAATTCTTAAAGTATAATAAAAGTATATTCTGCCTGGTGGCTTTTATATAAGAGCATGTGTTTCCACAAAAGCCGCGATTATAAGATTGTGAAAGCAGCTTGTTAGTAAAGGAAATGGAAGAGCTTTCTGGTAACGCACTGCCACCTCTGTATTCTAGGGAACATTATTTAGCCACTCTAAAGGAAGGAACTATCACCTATACCATCCCTTCCCCCTGCATGGTTTTAATTCATAAACTTTGCTGAAGCCAAGTCCTTGTGCCTCTTGTTGCATCTTTCACAGAAAAAAATGACATGCTGCATTACAAAAAAGATCTTTCGTGATGTCCTTTTAAACATTAAAATCATAAACTGCTAATCTAGGCCACATCTAACCATAAATTATCGGGGTTTGCTCAGGCAAGACAGCATATTGGACCACACAATCAGATACAAACTGATTGCACCATGGCTAGAACCAAATATGGGCAGCATCCACAACCAAAAGGGGAAACAGCGAGAGAGGAAGTTAATGAGATTAAAACAGGCACGGACTTGTTTCGTGTGCCTTTACAAGAGAAAACACAGCTTACTAGATAGGGCAAGAAGAGTATCTTTAAGGCAAACCACAAGTGGGGAAAAAAAAATTTGCAGGACTGGCAAAATCAGAGCCAAAACCAATTAGTATCCTCCTCTACCTAATTCAAAGGAAAAAGAATCTGTTACACAACTTGATAAACAGTGAAAGGCTACTTTTGTACTATCCGAGTCCCAGCCCACCGGCTTTTGTTGGTTTTTTTTGTTTTTTTTTTTTTTAAAGGGGGGGCAGAATGGCTGCTTTGGTAGAGTTGCTTCTGAGAACACTAAGCATAAAGAATGCTGCTATGAACAAAGTATCCCGCCCCTGTCTTCAGGGCTGAACCTCAGTTCTCCGAGATGCTGGGAGAGAAACCTTCATCAGCTCCCCGCTGTCCTCACTCAGGAGCACAGATCTGCATGTTTCCCCACCAGCCCGCAGAGCTGGGGAAATACACCCACATAAAGTGTCCTGCCATTAAACCACCAGGCTTGTCATCTGAAGCAACAACGTGCACCTGCACTGGGGAAGGCACAAACCTTCAGATTCTTCCTCTATTTCAAGGAAGCGGCAAAAGCAGCACCACCGAGTGCCCTGGCCGCTGCAGCGGGGGCTGGCGGCTTGCACAACGCTCGAAACTGCTCTTCCACACAAGATGATACGAAGGCTTTGCTGTCTGGCCTGCATTTGCCAGTTGTTTTTTTAATTAAGGCAATGAAACATCATTATTAGAACAACAGTTCTGTGTTTTAATAAAAGCATTTTCCAAACAGAGAGCCTATGACACAACATGCTTGATATAATTTTAAAAACATTTTCTCAAGCAGCACAGAAGAATATGGCTCAGAGGTTTCACACCGAGGTTTTTAAAGTTTCCAGTATTACAACCAGGACAACTCCAGATGAAACTGCAGGACACAAACTGTGCTAAGCCAACACTGGAAACTCGTGGCCAATGTACTGCCCCATAACTCGGGGAGCATTCTAGTCAAGCTTAAAACAGTAACATGAAATTGTAATGACAGGGTTTCTTCTGAATGCCTTGTACTGCCAAACTCAAAACACCAATTTCTGGTTTTCAAGGGAAAGCCAGCACTTTTGTCCTGAACAACAAGCAAGACAGCTAACTGTCCTGCCAGCAAAGCCTCCAGCTGCTTTAATTCCCTGCTGCTCTCACTTTACATTTTTTGGGGGGAAAATTGCAAGATTTTTGAAAGGCACCTGTAAGTTGCTGCTTTCAGTGAAGCATAAAAAAATGCAAAGCCATCAATCTAACAACAACACACAGCTTAGCTCATAAGTACATCATTGAGGGATACAACTTTCTTATCAGGAGCTATTTTAAATAACCACACAGCATACCATAATACTTCCTCATACCTCGAGCCATGCAGCAAGGGAGGCTGCTGTGCCTAGAATAATGCTCAGTTCAACAGCACCCAACCTCATCAACACTAGTTTTGTGAAGCATTTCTCATTTATTGATAAGAAAATTAGTTTTCAGAAGACTCAAAGTTTCCCCAAAATTAACTTCAGTGTACTTTCTACACCAGTGCTGGCAGGAAGGTCACTCTCCGTGGGAAGGAGCATCTCTCCGAAAGGCAGGTCCCACCAGATGTCCCTGCCCCACATTGCAGTTTCATTTCAGATCACCGTTCTGTGTTCTAGGCTGTGTTCTGCAAAAACCTAACAGCTTCAAGTCAAAAAGCATATTAATTTAACTGTACTCCTTTCATTTACCAAACTCATTACCAATGCAAAAACCCGAATAGATAAAGCATTACATAGATCAAAAAAGTTCCAGACCACTTCCACGGCTCTTTTCCCAAAACCAGACATACATCGTTAAGGAAAACTTAAATGCATGCTCAATGTCAAGCAGATCAGTATGTACACAAGGACTTTCATCTAGAACTTCACCCCCTGAGCTTCATTTTTGCACTAATGAGCTCCAAATGCCCATAACTGTGGAATTAAATCCACCGAAACAGACTCCTTGTCTTCTTACTATCAGAATCACAAGAACACGTCCTTCAACATGCCCACGCATGCACACACAAAACATGTCAACACGCCTTTGCTATTTGATAGCATTTCAGACTTTCTCACATTGCTTTCTCCTGCTAGGAACAGGGAAGAACTCTTGCTAGAAAAGTGATAAATGAGAAAGCAGAAATACTTCTACGGCATTACAACTTAAATGGTACAGCCCATTAAGCACTATGACAACTTCATTAATTGAAGGTCCTCCCCTCGAGCTCAGTAATGCTCCGTACTTTAATACTTTAGAGATCTGCCGTATTTAAGTTGGCTAGCAAATTGATAAGGCAGAGAGCTTAAGGCAGGCAAGACAAGAGTTTCCAGGATCAACACACACCAAATAGGACCAACAGGGACCATACACACGGCTTTTTCAGAGCAGAATTTTTGTACTGACCCAGGAGGGAGCGGATCCGTGCCTTTAAATGAAACAACCTGTTAATAATTTCTGAATGAACAGTCAACAGTTCCAACAGAGGCCGCAGATAGGCTATCAGGCCTCTGAGCACTTGAACTCAGGGCAATGAAAAGCAAACTTACTGCACTGCACCAGGCACTTTCCATGACCAAAATGCGTATCAGCTTCTCAGAGGATACCTTAAATTTTAATGTTCCTTATACGAATGGCTTTTTTCAGATGGCAGTTATTTCTTTAAGGGTTCAAAATTAAAGCAAACTTTTAAAAAAGGTTCAGTGCACTCAAGACTAGAGATTTCTTCCCTACCCACCACCTAAAAATGCTTTTGGTTTGTTTTTCACACAACGGGAAGATACTGCATCGAAGATGCCAGCCATTAAAATCAGAAAACAAGATTTTGCTTGAAACTGGCAATTACCTTTCTCCTTTTACAGCACTTAAATCCAAGACAAAAGCTTCTAGATAACAACTGCTTCAAGAATGACTGCAAGGCTAGCCTGGGAAACCCGACCCAGCACCCGATCCTCCCTCATTTACAAATGAGCTGCTTCAGTTGTTGTTCCTCCCTCCGCAGCTTTTCTCAGTGTTAGAGCTTGAAATTCAGAGCTTCCATTTCAGTACCAGCCTTTGGATTGCTGAAAGTAGCTGCTAAAAAGGAAAAAAAAAATCTAAAAGCAAATCTCATCTTAATACTCTTCATGAGGTGACAAGCTACAGACTGTCCATTCTAATCCAAAATAACAGCAACACACTGGAGGGAAACAAGGGAACAGCGGCTTTCTGCAGCAGCAAGCTGCAAAAGGAGAAAAGGGACATCCCACAATAGCCCACGACAGGGAACGAAGCATCCCAGTTCCCTCAACAACAGAGCTTCTTGCCAAGGAATTGCCACTGTCCTTTTAGGAAGGCCTGGGACTTCAATACCGGCTTTATTCAGCAGGAATTATATAAAAGAAATCTCAAATACACTGCAGTTTCATTTTCATGAAATGACAGCTTCACTGGAACAATGAGCTCATCTCCTCCTTCCTCTTTCTGCTCTTAGCTGATGTCCTTGCAAACATGTTCTGGATCCGACTTTCTTTCTAATCCATTCAGGCACATTTAAAACTTGCTGTAATGCCCAGCAATCCACGAGGGAGATTTTTCAGTAAGTTCTCCACTACACCAGAGGTGAAGACAGAGAACTAAACTGACAAGCCAAGTTGCAATGGGAACCCAAACAATGTTTTTACATACTAACCTTCTCCAACCTTAACTGGACAATTCCCTCTGTAAGTCTAAGGAACACATGACAGTAAATATTATAAGCCTGTTAATAGCCAACTATAAATTTCAGACAAGCGATACTAGTGCAAATATTCTTTAACTGCTCTGAAGTTCTCATGTTCAGTCGAATTGTCATTATAAAGTCATAAGAACAAATTAAATATATCACAGAGCCATGCAGAATTAAAACCGTCCCGTACAAATCATTGACATTTATTTGCCTAGTGAAGGCTGTTCAAATGCTTAAAATGTCCCATTTAAAAATTAAGCAGAAACATTCAAAGTAATTTTTTTTTAAATGGCTACCCAATAACTATCCATCACACTGAAAACAGTAAAACTAAGCATCTGATTTACTACCATGAATTCTATCTTTCGGTCAATTTTGCATTTTACTTAAACTGAACTAGATGCTGAGCCGCCTTCTATTTCTGGAGATATTTACATACAATTTGTTTTAATAGAAATACGTTTACTAATATTTGTTTCATAATCCAGTTTCGTAAAACAAAAAGAGTCTTAATACATAGGACATCATGTTCTGCCAGAATACACAAGTTATTTGAGCCACTGAAGTTCCCTTCTGCCCTAGCTGTCCCATAACACACACACAAAAAATTCATAAAGTTGCCAAAAATATAAATCTTTATCTGGTGATATTTTAAAGCCTAATCAATTAAAAAAATAAATCTAGATGCATAGGAAAACACTCTAAAACTAAATACATTCCCTCTTCTTGGTAGCCCAAAAGAAGTTATTTAAATTATCTTTATACTCATCAACACAATGATTCATTAAATTGTACTGCAACAATCCTGCAGCAAGGAAAGCCAAGAGGTGGCTTCTTCCATCCCATTCACAAGCACTTGTGAACAGACGCGAAAGGGGCTGCAGCAGGAGGGCTCCTACAGAGCTACAGAGGCGAGCAGCTGGCGGTGTCAGAGAACCAGAGACAACGCTCCCACATCATCCTTCACAAGTGACCCATCAAAGAAAATTCATGGAAAACCTGGTTTTTTCCTGTACGCTCTACAGATTTCCCATTCACATTCCTGTAGTGCTCAGGAACATCTCTCTCAGTAAGCAAAACTATTACATCTGAACTTTGGAAGTTTATAGCAATAAAAGAAAGTACACAATCGATCGAGGGACTGTAACAGTGATGTGAAATATTTTTTAAAAAGGGAAAAAGATCTTACAATGGGATCCTTTGTAAAGCACGCACAAAGATGACAGTGTTTACCCTACTGGTACTTTGCCACTCGCACAATTCTAGCTTCTCCCTTCCATAAAAAAGCTTTTGTCCCAGGATATAGACAAAGCTGCTTTTCCTATAGTAGAAAATTTAAATACCATATGAAAACACTTCACTTCATACGTGCTTACACAGCAAGCACAGCAAGCTTACCCCAATTAGGAAAGAGTGGCCAAATTTAACAAAATTGAAAAGTCAGCCAGTAAATGTCCTTCACTACTTTTTTTACCCTGTTCACCATATAAAACACTGATACTTTCATCATGTAGGACCTGTAACCTACTTCAGAAATGAAGCCAGCATCTTGAACAACCTGCACATGCCTTGCAGCAGCAGATGTACACATCTATTTTCCTCCACCTTTGTGGAACTGGTCTCAAGTTGGTTCTGTAATAAGGATGTTCCAACAATACCAGCAGAAACACCAAGTTTATTCTGTGTTTCAGTTTAACCACTGTCAATTCTGGACCTCTGGGGAGCCCACAGTACATGCCTGAATGCAGATTTGGGAAGAATAAA
This sequence comes from Syrrhaptes paradoxus, assembly GCA_013400615.1. NCBI lineage: Eukaryota > Metazoa > Chordata > Aves > Pterocliformes > Pteroclidae > Syrrhaptes > Syrrhaptes paradoxus. The sequence continues at coordinate 15,284 of VZTO01014697.1, read as the reverse complement.
GCTGCTAGGAATCATCTGCAGCGTCTCTCAAGGATTATTCTCTATAAAAAGACAGTAGGACACTAAGCAAACACTAGGAAAACCTAATGTGCCTTTTTTTTTCTCCAGTGGAAAACTGTTCTATAATATGCCAACAGCTACTGCCTTTCAGAATGACAATATAACAAGAGCAAAACAAGTTCTTCCGTTGTTTTAGAAGTGTTACAGCAGAATTACCAATACAGCAGAACAATTAAAAGTTTCAGGAGTACTGGAGAGTCCCCACTTAACAAGCAATTTACTGTTTTAACCGATTTAATGTCTAGCTGCACAACTCATATGCCCCAGAGAGGCCAATGTATTTCTTAAAACAGATTATTAACATCTTCATGGAAGACTTGTATGTTGTCACCATTACAGTACCACAGCACATTTAAAAGTCAGCTCCTATTAAATTGGGAGGGGGGAATAGTGTTATTTGAACTCATAATAGCTCAAAGGTCAAGAGAAAATTTCCATTAGTTGAGTCACTTCAAACCGAATAGCATTTTTTTCTACACTTTACATTTTCAAAAGTACAGATCCCACAGCATTGAAGTGTATTTTTGAGGGTCCAGTGCTTACATAAAGCCACACACCCATGGAAAGTGCCGATGGGAAAGTAAACATCACCTCTCCTAAGATCCCCAAGCTGTATCACTGGGCAAGCGCAAAAGCCTGAAAGATAGCTTAAGTACCATTGACCAAACAAAATGAAATCTAACTCCTACCATGCACCTTACCAAAACCCTGTGACTCAGTAGAAAACCTGTAATATTCTACTATTTGAAAGATAAGGAAAAAGCCAGAGACATTTATATATGTGTATGTTAATGGCTCACTTTCCAAATATTAAGGATGTTTTTGAAAAATAGAGAAAAAAATTCTAAACCACAGCAGTCATCAAATCTGTGTTCTGTCAGAAAGGGTATTTAATTCCAAACACTTGACAAGAAAATGCAGAACTCCCACACCATTTACAGCTGTTGTCCTTTTACTCTGCTGTAAAAGCAGATTTCACTTGTGTGAAATTCTGCTTCACTAAATGCTGCTTATGGCAGCAAATTCTGCAAGCATTTGTTATGATAGTATTTCTTTGTTAGGTGTTAGAACAATTTCAAAATATCATCTTGAGCTTACAACCCACAATGCTTAAAAGTTGTTAATAACACATGCAGCTGCAGATCACCATCAGCATTCAAACAGTGTGAGCAACGCGAACGTACCAGCACACTTACTGGGATACCAGAAATACGGGAATAAATTAAGGCAGCAAACCCCAGTGACTAACACAAGCAACCAGGGTATAGTATGAAATCAGATATTAGAATAATTTCTGTTGGCTTGCCTTACTAATACACTAACAATGATATATTCTGCTGTGCAACTGGTAGGCTCGATCCTGAATACCCAGGCAGCTGCTGCCCTCCACATCCGCTTCTCAGCGCTTTCCCCGAGCTTATTACTTGCAACTGCTGTTCCCAAGGCACTGTGCTACTCATGTGCCCTAAATATCCAGTGGGCAGTTTCCTTGATCAGAATGTCCCACTTGGGAATGAAAAGGTAATCCCTTCAGGAAACAGTGCAGCTGTTTATTACATTAACTTCCATAAACATTATACTAAAAACCTGAGACACAAGTGTCAATGCTGCCCAATTTATAAACAGCAACATCTGAAAAGTGCATCCTAGGGATCCTGACTGTCTGTACAGTTTCAAAATATGTTATTCGAAGAACGATATTTTACATACTGTCATGATGGCTCTATACCTCTACAAACCAAAAATCAAATTACACACCCAAAGTCTAGAAAAATTATGACAAAACCTGTTCATCAAGTAATTTATTCATACTCTAACACAAAACAGACCGAGGTTAGGGAAATATCAATCTCAGGATGTAACTGTTCTTAAGTCTGTACACACAAAGTCCTGATTGTTTCCATATTTCTAATTTCAGGCAAATTTTTTGATGGGTCTCATGTATGGAAAAAAAACCCAACCTTTTTATTTTTTTGCTCTTTTTCATTTTGGAAAAACTGTTTGACTTATCTTAGCAGAAAGGGAAGCCAAGAGAAAAGTAATTTGCCATTTTAAATGAGTTAGTTGCCCTAACTCCCCATGCACACAAGCAAAGAATTTCTTTTGTGCAGAAAGGCAGAAGCTACAGTGACACTTCTGCTTATACCAAAGGTTCAGCTAATTCAGTTCTGCCACCAAATTAATAAAGCATACCGTTCAAAGGACACAGCCAACAACTCAATGCTTCAAAAACAAGAAAAAAACACGAATTAATTTGTTTCAGAAAATCAAAGACTACTGATACAGTTTAAAGATCTAGCTACTGGCCACCCACTTCCAAGAGGAACAAGCCCATCCTCCTTTCCCTCACCCCCCGTGATGCTGAAGTGACCTTGCAGCAAATTAATGGAAGAAATTAGAACAGCAGTAAATTAACCCCACTGAGACTTTAAAAACAAAAAGCAAACAAACAAAACCCCATATTTAGACCCTTTCTGTGTTCACAGGTCACTGCAAGGTCAGTACGAGATGCCTTTGAAGTGTCTGACTGACTTGGGAGACAGGAGAGCAGGACCTTCTCTTTCAGAACCTGTGAGCTCTTAGGGAGGGTTCATCTGCATCACCCCAAAGGTGGCTATAAGAAGGAATTATCTTCAAACACCTAAAATGGAATCAGTTACAGAGACAGTAATAAGTAAAGAGTTGTTTACTTCTGCCAGGGACTAGGGGGGGAAAAAACTGGTTAAATTTAAAAAAAAAACAAAACAAAACAAAAATAAAGTTACTAATGTATGGAAAGAAGCAAGGTACAAGGAACGAAACCTTGCAACAGCCTAATCAGGAAAACAGGGAACTTTCCCTGAAGGTTCAACTGCAGGTTAATCAACAACCTTCAGCAGCACTTCTGGCATTCCTGCGCCTGTCCCTACGCAGTGAGAAAGAACCACAACGGGCTTCTTCTCCGGTTTTATTGCTCCCACAAGGTTTTGTACAGCTTCACACATTCGCAACCCTCATCCTGAAAGGCAGCACATTTACTCCCAAAATCAGAAACAAATAGAGCAAGATATTAAAAATGTACAGCGAGACGCTGTGTCACTGTACCAGTATGCATAAGGGACGTGTTGGGCTGAAGTCCTTGTTTTTTCATTAAAAAATCAAGGGCCTATAAGAACAAGCAATATAGTCCCATAGTGACCAGAGCATTAAAGAACATACCTAAAGCAGTACAGGCCTCATGCCTTCAAAGGAAGAAGTGCCTTAAAAGTAGCTCAGACAGAAAATAAAGATTTTTAAGCTGAATAAGAACAGCTCTTCCTGCCACCTCACAGTACAGAGCACAGCAGTATAAATGACAAGAGTGAAAAGAAGAATACAACCTTGCTCACTAGCTTAGGTGCTCCACTTGGAGGGAAAAAACTGATCTCTGAAGATTCAAGTATTTTTGTTAGTACTTTGAGAAAAAACTATTTTAACCTAAAATATTATCCATGCAATACTTTATATATGCAATATAAAATAAAACTTTTTTTACATACAGCCACCCAAGCCCTTCCAACCACAGGAAAAAGGGTGTCATTGCGATGGCTGATGCAACTACAAAATAAAACTTGATTACAAGCTTTATTCATTATGACTGTCTCAGGCAACAGGTAAACCAAGGTAACTGCAAAACAAGCACACCTAAGCAACTCGGCTGTTGCACAGACTAGGGCACGAGTTGCCCGCTTACCAGCGGAACTCACCAATTCTGGCAATGCTGAACATCTTCCAGTCTGTGTGAACAAGCACCAAAAAACACCTATCACTCTGCATCTAATATATTTCCTTATGCAATTAGAAAGAAAAAGGATAGATACCTTTGCCATGGTTGTCATCAGATGAGATGGAATGGAAAGTGCAGTGAGGCAAAGAAAATGTATGTATAGTCTTAGGTATGCTAGACTGCTGTGTCTGTCAGTTTTTATTCTATTTTTAATAAAAATAGGAACAGTACATTGTTCAGAGTGCTTACAGTCACTTCTTGCAAAATTAAAAAAACACATATTACTAATATTAACTTTTAGTAGAAAAACTTGGTGCAAGGATGGTGGGAATATCTTACTTTAAGCAAGAAAAGATGCTATATTTTCCTCTCATCTGCAAACCTCCTGGGTATTTAAAAACTTAGTAGGTTACATACCAGAAGGTTATAAAACATTCAGAAACATACCAGGAAGGAAAAGGAAGATAGATAGACAGATACACACACATATGTATTTTTTTTTCCCCTAAAAAGGCTGAGGACAAGTTTTGCTACAGGTTGAAGAAAATAACATGGATCCACTGGCCCAGGGTGCCCAGGGAAGCTGTGGATGCCCCATCCCTGGAGGGGTTCAAGGCCAGGCTGGATGAGGCTTTGGGCAACCTGGGCTGGGGGAGGGTGTCCCTGCCCATGGCAGGGGGTTGGAACTCGATGATCTCTAAGATCCCTTCCAACCCAAACCATCCTATGATTCTATGAAAGAGGCTTCTGCTTCCAATCACAGTCACCCCACAGATCCAAGAGATGGGTTTTGGATATTCAAGCTTCTCAGATTTCAGAAAAATAAGGACATGCCCCCATTCATTCAGTCACATCAACCCCACAGTGGTTCCTGTCCTGTTCACAAGGTGGTTAACCCAAAAAAAAAAAAAAAAAAAAAAGATGGCAGCAAAACGAACCAGACAGAAAAATACACACAGCACCATACTTTATGGGATTAATACACAGATTTTTCAGAGTACATAATGTCAACAACAGACAAACCCACTTCCGTGTTCAGAGATGATCACAAAGGCAGTGAAATCACCTCTATAGCGAAAAGCTTTCCAGGACAGAATTCAAATCCCCTGAAGCAATATCCTGAAATGTGCCAGACAACTAGAAATGCTTGTGCTTCCATTATTCTTCCTTGATTATGAATTATCACTTCACAGGCCTCAGAAATTGAGCTGGTTAAGTCAACTGCCAGGTACAATTTGGAAAAAAAAAGAAAAAAAAAACCAAACCACACCAACCCCCTCAGTGTTATGAGTTAGATGAGGTGGCAAACCCCAGACATGCAATGAAGAGCAGTTTCACCGAGACCTGGGGCCATTTCCCTGGTTTGCCTCCACAGCTGTAACAGGAAACATCCTGTCACTTGTCTTCTCTGAGAAGTTGCAAACAGCAAATGACGAAACAAGCTGCATTTTGTAATACAAAATAAGAGGCCTTGCAACCAAAGTGAACTGGGCTTTGGGGCTTTTGTTTGGCCTTTTTTTAGCTTCTGAGCAGGAGCAATGCAATCTAAACTCCAGTATTTATCTGTTCAGAACCAGTTAGTGGTATTATTTGCAGTTCAAGTATAATTTCTATGTAGTCATTAGGATAAAAAAATTCTGTGGATTGTATGCTGCAGCAATTGAGAAAGAACTACAAAAATCACACCAGTGCATACAGCCTGGAGTGTGTCTATGGCATCTTACATGAAGGAATCAGTGAGGGGACTGAGGAGTGCCATGTGGTCTAGAAACTTAAAAAAAAAGTTTATGCCAGAGTATTCAAAGAATAACAACAAATGGGTTCCTCAACAATGGACTAAGATCAGCACCCTCAAAAGCCAGACCTAAATCTGAGTATCTCCCCTCCTCCAGCAATCCTCCTTAGTAATAACAGTTGCAGGTTTCACACAGAAAATTACTGTATGATGTTTGCTGGTGTGTGTTACAAAAGAGGTGTCAGAACAGGTTCTAATGGTCCCTTACAGCCTACATGGGCTATTGAGTAATTCAAGTTAAAAAAAAAAATTCTACCTGAACATTTAACTAAAAATTATGACAAAGGACATACACAAAACACTGAAAGCACATCCACTGCCAGGCCAGACTACTGCTGAACAGGCAGCCGTACGGATTAGTGCTCAAGCACCGTAAGAACCAAGAGGTGACAGGCCCACTCCATAGAAAACTACCCAATTTTAAATAAAAACTACCCAATTTTAAATAAGTTTGGTGCTTCAAGAGTTCGTNGACAGGCCCACTCCATAGAAAACTACCCAATTTTAAGTAAGTTTGGTGCTTCAAGAATTCGCATCAAGCTTTCAGGAACCAAACTGAAATATATATTTTATTTTCTGACTCCTCAAATCTACTCAATAGGAAGCAGCTCCACTTTAGTACCTTCAACTGTACACTAGCATGGAAACTGAAACGAAGGAAGGTTGCACAGCACATCAGTCAAGTTCCCCATAACATAGTTCAGGATATATGTTTTTAAAGCACCCGTTTTGGTGGCATATATTGAGATGAAAACATTTATAGATTGGACTGACAATTAACATGGTCAACAGAAGTATTTCCTCTGTTTCACTGTGACTTTTTCTACAATTTGAGGTATATTTCAGACTATGAAGTCATTACAATTACCCCTGACTGTATCTTTGAGTTCTTTGAGAACTCAAAAAGAAAACGAAAAAACCAGCCCCCGCACATTTGACATGCTCAGTTGAAATTTCTCACTTAAAGGCTCAGAACTATCTGTTCAACACAAGATTCTGTTTGCTACAGAAGCCAGCTGCGTAAGTAACAGGACACTAAAGTAAAAAAACATCTCAAAAACCTACTGCAGCTTTCTGTGCCAATTTCATCCCTTCAGACAAGTATCAACAACTAATCGTAGTTAAATGTTTAACAGAAATCCCCCTGCTTGATGCAGGTCCTTCTCAACCAAAGTGATCATAGGATGAAAGACTTATGAAGAGCTGAAACAAAGAGGTGCAGCCTGTCAGAAAGAAGGGTGGGGGGGACACACCAAATTTTGATATTTCAAGTAAAGGCTCCATCTCCAGAGGCCTGCTGTCACAGCTAGATCAACCCAGTCAGGGTCTGCTAAAGATCACATCTGGTCCCTTCCAACCCATATCACATTCGAACTAGAGGCATTCTGACTACGAGCAGCACATCTGGATTAAGACTGTAAAAACCTCTCTCAACGTCTGGCTCCAGGAGTGAGGTAAGACTCTGAGATGTATGAAAGAAACGAGTGAACACAGCTGTAAGAACCAGACCCCTCAATAAAAACAGGAAGCTGGGTTCTTCACCACGTCCACTACCTGCGCAGTCTGTCCGGTACCAAGGTGGGACACGGGGAAACAGCACCCCTTCTCAAATCTCCCATGATTATAAGATAAATTGACAAATTATTAAAAGTAGTAAGATAAACTGACATGATTAAATTGGCTTTCTGCCATGTAACACCACTTGTCACTGCTGACAACTAGAAATTAAAATTGTCCCAATCCCTAGATATCAGAGATGCATTCCAATTTATCACTGAAATGAAGATATTAAACTGAAATTTAAAAAAAAAAAACTGCCTCTCAAGCAAAAGGCAGAGAGGAAAAAGTCAGGTTTAGATATCTGGCACTAACCCTCTCTGAAACTTACTGCCAAAGGTCCGACTGAAAGAGGTGACACTAACCCCCTATGCACTGCGTACCTGGACTACAAAGCAGGTCCTGAAATACTGGAGGTGCAGGGTAATTTAAACACAACAAAACAAACCTCACAAAACTTCGGGGGGGCAGAGCAGTTGACTGAAGAAAGACTTTCAAAGTCTTCTGACAAAATTAAGAGTATGTTAAAATGAACTAATTATACAGATGCTTTAGTTGTGAATAATCTATTTTACATGACATTAAACATTAAATTTATGTCAAAAGCTTTCACATAAGAAAACTTTCACTAGAAAAAGACACAAGTGAGTCAGGAGCACTTAGCACACAGGAATGCATTTATGGTACTCTTGTTATACAACATGAGGGAGTTTAGAAAATGCTGTCAAATGTCATTAAGAGGAATGTTATGCTACTTAAAATTGCTAAAACATTCCAGGCTTTTTTGACTATCCTATGCAATAAAGCCAACCTATTAGCAGTACACATTATAGCTGAGATGGCAAGAATTTGCTCACAGTTTCATGCTGATTAAGCAACATGCAGTAAGCAGTGCCCTGCCGCTCCGACAGCAAACACGGTCCTCCCCCGTGCTGCTGAATTATCATTCCACGCTCAGCATTCGGCAGATCAGCTGGAGCCACCAGCCTTTAGAGAACATTCTCATTGAAACTACAAGTATAATAAAGTATGGCAGCACTATTTCCCAAGCTATTGAAAAAAAATGCTTTTAAGGACACGTATGTATTAAAAATTTCTACACTACAGTATATAGCAAAGCTCAGCACATAAAGCTGTTCTTGAAAGCTGACGGAAAGCAGCTGTTCAGCTGCAGAAAGCACAGGCTGAATGGAAGCTGAACTTACTGCAAGTCTCCAAGAAATATATATACTAGGGTAAAGGGTGTGTTATTTTTCTACCGTGGTCCCCAGCAAATTATGCACCTTTAGATATCTGTTGTATTTGCTTGATTCTTGCTAAAGTAGAATATCACACCATTTCTGGAGAAACAGTAATTTGCCATGAATAAGCCAGACAGAAAAACACGGTTTTCAAAGCATTTAAAATAACTGTATACGAGTTTTCAAAAGAACAGTATGCCATTGATTTCTATGCTGTTTTCTAGAGACATTTTCATTGAGCTTCTCTAAAAAGGTGAATTACAGGCACCTGCAGGCATTGTTCCAGGTCCCACGAGCAGCTGTACACAAAGGTTCCCAGGTTGGTCAGCCAGCTGCCCAGAGAGCTTTCTGCAACGTTGCTGTCAATAAACAGAGCTTATTGTGCTTTATGATTGAAGACCTTGCTGTTCAGTCGCACCTAGTACAACTGCTGTATTAAAAATATAAAGCTTATTGGGAAACTTCCAATACCTGATCAGGCTTTAGGCTAACATTATTCCAACTGGTTTTCTCTTCACAAGAGCAGCAATTGAGTACATGGAGCGATTAGCTGTATCTTCTAAATAACACTTACTGGAAGTATTAATAGCTTGCCTTTTAGAATGCCATTGAAATGGGGGATTAGAGGATGGGCAAACAATCCAGCATGGCAACAGTACAGCAACCCTAACAAAACCTCCAACGGAGGCATCGCTCCTATCAGAGAAATGCAGGATGAGTTACAAGATGTTAAACTGTTAAACCCTGGTAAGAACACGCACGCATACTTCACATCTGAGCATACAGAATCACCTGTATCGAGCAGAAACTGAAGTTTCATGCCACCTTTCACCAAGGCAGCACAGAGCTTTTGGCCGGACTAGCACATCATAGCAAAACGGATCGAGTAGCAGCAAGAAGTTACAAAATCAATTTTTTAGAAGTCACTCTTGTCATAAAGTATGCCTTTTTTGAGATGTTTAGCATAATAAATTAATATTAAAAGATCCCCCAACTTGTAAAGGATTTGGAACAAGCAGCTGTTTGATGTGGCTTTGGTAGTTTGGTGCCATAGGATTCTTCCTCCACATAAACCTTCCTTCAAGCATCACTGAAGCATACAGATGATACAAAAGCCACTTTCACACACTATTCATAATTTTACACATATGTAAACATAGTTTCAACTAACAGGTAACCTTTTAAAAGGTTAAATTAAAATTAGATGTTAAGCTCTCACGTTTCATTTAGCTCATTATTAAAATAGATTATCTAAAATTTCACTAACATCAAAACTCATCTGCACCTGCCAGGCTTCAACCAATAGTGAAGACATTAGACTTCCCCATGTTTAAAAACCACCAGTCCCTGTACTGGACCATCCTTTATTAAATCTGCAGTCAGACCCAGTATTCTCTCACACGTTCCCTGTGTAACACTGAATGGAATCAGGCACAAGTGGCCGAGCTCAGCGAGCGACGGAGCGATCAGCAAAGGGTCAGCAGGACAACGCTGCGAGGGCCACAGCTCCTCTTCCCCAGGAGCCCAGGCTCCAGCTCCCTGCCTAAAGCAGGGCAGCCACAGAGCCTGGCTATGAACAGCAGGACTGGGAAGAAGCAGTGAAGTCCTCTGGCACAGATTGTGGGTGTGAGCACGGGGTGACACAGGTTACAGCAGGAAAACACAGGGCCTTAGGGTAGCATGAAGGATGCCATTAACAGTTAGAGTGCAGCACCTAGCAGGGAGGATAAGGACCAAGTCACAGCCAGGACAAAGGGACTTAATTGGAGGATTTTTTTTTTTTTTTAAAAAGGACAATACTGACATATCTCATGAAGCTTTTGTGAAGGAGTTTAAGGCTGGTAATTGCACTGTATGAAGTGCAAATCAAGATCAAAGTGCTATCAAGAAACAGAACAGTGGCCCCTCGTTCTTTATATCTATATATAATTGTACAGAGATAATAAGTATATACATACACACATATATACTCCCCTGTGTCTAAAGCACAAGGCAGTTCTGCATGGCAGAGATCTATTAGCTCTCTGAATTGGATGCAGATAACCAGGAATTAATATGGACAGTGCCAGGTTATGCTAATAGATCACCAGTGGCACGGGAAGCACCTTTATTCACTTTCAGCAGGAAAAGCAGTCAAACCAAAGTCGCTCAGGAGCCTCGTATTTAGTGTTACGACACTTTCCCACAGTGTGCAACACAGCATGAAGCTTCTGTCATAGCAGGAGGGATTTCTAAACAATATCCTGGCAATCTATCAAGCTGTCTAGAAAAGAAATGTGTATATAACAATATTAGAAATGTTGAACAACCAACTGAAAGTCCCGAAAGGTTGCTAATAGTATTTTTGTTTTTATCAGACATAATATTTTATTAGGATATTTCTTTACATTCCCACACTTGTTGCAGAAGTCCCATCACACTTGCTTTCTTAGTGTCACTGATGTGTTCTCCAGTACAGCAGATTAACAGACTTCACACTACTTACGACTATTCAAGTTGCAATAAAGGAATACGTATGGGCTACTGACAAACCAGAGCACAACACCAGTTAAGCCAGCCCTCCTCCAACTCAAGGCTGTCCTAGCAATAAATATTCATAGAGCCAGGCGGTAACTAGAGCAAAGTGACTCAACCGAATGATAATCCATTAAATCAAGAGAAGGATGGCAACCGCATATGCTAGGCACCATCAGCACACACACAAACCTCTGCTCTCCAGCACGGCATTTGGATGGAACACAGCAAAGCTGCTTCGTGTAACTGGATGATATGAAGAGCATCCAGAAGCCCCAGGCAAACCACTTAAAAAAGGGAACAATTGAAACTATGATAATTAAATTCAAAATGTAATATGTAATTTCAGATTTAAGATAGGAGCCAGTAAATTCTAATCATTAATTTGATCACAAACATTAGTTGAAGGCAGATAATGTAACATCAAAACCCAGCATAAGCAATAAACTCCATCCATTCAGACAGCTCCTCAGCTTTAAGCTTTCATTTACAAAACTATTTTATCAGAAGGAAAACTAGAATTACTTGAAATAGAGACTCCAAACATCTATGCTAGTCTTCAGAGCATCACTGTACACAAGCTCTAAGTTTCTGTCAAAGAGTTCACAAAAGAAAAGACAGGACATGCACTTAAAATCCGTTGAAAAAAAAAAATTAAGGTTGCTTTACTTCTCAATCTCTCAGCCATCTCAGCATCAATAATTACAATACTAACTTAATCAGGAGTCCTCTGTATGTAGTACTAAATGTGCACCCCTAGCATGTAGATTTTTGCAAAGCTTTTGCACAGGAACTATTCCACATCTCTGCTCATATTTTTCACCTCTTCTTGCTATTTTCAGCACTATTATATCCTTTTCAAGACCAGAGGGGCTGGCAACTGCTCACCATTTAAAATACAGAAATACCATGAATTAGAGTTCTGCATTTTTGTTTTTCATCCATTTCCTATTACTGACATTCTCTATGCTTGTTTTGATTGTTTCTCTGCATCAACCTAACACTTTCATAAAACAATCTACTAAGAAGTTACTATCTTTCCCAAGAACTCAGAAGCCATATTAAGACAGACTAAATTCAATATTGATCAATGTAATCTAACACTATGTTGCCTAATTACTCACCATCACAAAAGTCCTTGAAAATCTTCAATTTTTACTGTCCTGAAAGATTATTTTGTCCAAAAATATCATCCTTTAGCATTAGAACAAATCCCACGTTAGGGTAAAACTTGTTTCTCTACCATTTTTAAAATCAAACTTATCTGGCAAAGCACATCAGAAGAATACCAGCTGTTTGGGTACTAGATACACATGGATTTTACTTTCCTTTTTTTATGTACAAATGCCTACTATTCCAGAGAAAGCTGCCCAAAAAGAAAGAGTGTTCTGCATTTTTTTCTACCAAGTCATACGTTCCCTACGGCTGTGAAACAAATGATACTTTCTTTAGAATCCTACAAAATAACACCCCTTTTATTCCATAGGCAAGCACTGCAATATTAAACAACTGCCAAGACAGTAACCAGGTAAAGACATACCAAATGCAATTGTTTATACTCAGAGTTATGTGCAAGAACAAGATATGATCAAATATTCCCAGACGGCTTTTTGTTAATTACAAAGTAATTTGGGTTTGTTTTATGTCTGGAGGTTCCATGACTTAAAACCGACAGAAACACTGCCAAGGAAGAACAGGCAAGTCCCCCTATCTCCAGCTGCTTTCAGTTTGGGCAGCAGTCAGACAAAACACCCACTCCTTCTCCTAGGGCTGCTCCTCTGTTTAAGCATTTACTCCACCATCCATAAAGACCATCACCCCTGCAGAGGGTGGCATCTTGCACTATTTCAAAAGAAAGAGTAGGTGGGGCAGCAGGCACCAAAACTCATGTTGCACACTAGAAACTACACTTTTCTAGACAAAAAAAAAGAAAAATCAATTCCATATTATGACTGTTATGCCTTCAGCACTGCTGCTTGAGCTTCATTTGAGCTAGTGAGTAGTTTTACCAGGATGAAAGACACAGGTTTATTGATGTAAGTTGATACCCTGGAAGTTCCACTTTATCATTTTCTGCATGAAATTAATGTATAGAGGGGTTAAGAGTTAGAAGACTCTGCTGGCACTTGTAGAATTTTAACAGTGCTCTAGATGCTTGTTTCAATTCATAGAACAGAATCGAATCACAGAATGGTTTGGGTTGGAAGGTTCCAATTCTGACAGCACAACACAAAACTGCGTGTGCCAGGCAGATCTGTGGCTTACTCAGTCAGCATTCAGGCACCAGTACTACAAGCAGCCGGTCAAGTAAAATCAATTTGTCTCCCAGGTTATGATTTTTCCACAACTGCTTCACACAGATAACACTTGTTTGGTTTTGGTTTTTAAAGAAGGTCAATCTGATTTGCAGCAGGAAAGTTCAGAGGAGCACAGGGGCAGTGTTAGTGGGACACAGCGCCTTCTCATTCTAGGGCACCTAAATCCAGAATTACTGACTTGCACCGAGCGGACAACGATCTGCTAGTAGACTTGTTACCTATACTGAGACAGGCTGATCAAAAACAGCACCACTGTAAAGTCAAACTATCCAGACCTGCTGTGGCTGGGTAGGAAAAAAAACAAAGCTCCAGGAAAAGTATTCCTCAAATGTTCTGGACAGACAACATTCATAGTTTCTGATATAACTTGGGAAACATTTCAAGCTGGTTACAAAGTTCTAGCAGCAGTTACTGGAATTACAGAAAAAGAAACAAAATTGTTTTAATGTTTTACAAAATTTCTAAAATTATAAAGCTTTTAGTTCCTTGTCATTGAAGGTTATTCTTTATAATGGGCTTATTTCAGCATTTAATATCATTAGAATTACAAATGCTGATTTTAAGGAGTTAGGAGATTAAAAAGATCAAACTTAAAATGAAATTTCAAGTATTGCATTACATATGCCACCATGAATCTGCAAACATGTTCAGTTTCATTAAGAAAAACACTTGTATATAGCCTGCTTCCTTCATACCATCAAATTATTTATTCTTGGGGCAAATTAATTAAATCAAAAATAGCCCAAAATTTCTTACAATAGAAGCAAATTAACTCTGGGCCCCACAAAACCAGGAATAGCCATTTATTTTAGAGGTTTCATGTTTGCCTAACAAGGCATCTAACACTCAAGATTTCCCACCAGTCTTTCAACCAAGAGACAAAGTCAAGAATGCCAAGTTCTCCAAAAGACGCACTCTCACATCTTCTACAGAAACACAAAAAAAATCTGTTAATTAAAAAAAGTTACAGCAATCCCACAGAAACTACAGAGGTAAGAAAGAGAGAAAGATCTCTTTCAAGATCTTTACTACTCAGAATTAACTGAAACAAAACAGCCATCCTAGTGATAATCCCCTTTAGTGCTTCACAGTTTATGCAATAGTCAATTACTAAAGAGGATGAAAGACAGAACAATCTTTGCAAATAGGTCACTGTCTATTTTTATAATGATTAAAACCAGCCTGCTACTAAAGGTAACTTTTAATAAGCATAAAAACTAACATTAAGACAGTGCAAGTATTTTACTCTGAAATATATGGTTTCCTATGATGGAAGATGAGGTAACTTTGTAACAAACACTTATTTCACATAGGTTATGTATTAGCATTGCTGAAAGCAGATTTTAATTTTTAACTATTTTATTTTAAAGTATCATCCTCAAAGATAACACCTAACCGCTTGTGACATGACCACTGAACTTAGCCAACTCTTTCCCTGGCTGCACACGTCTCCCAAAACTTTTCAGTAGATTTTACCTGCAAGCACTTCCCAAAGCTCCTTCTCAAGGTCACTTTTAGTGTCTTCCACGTCTGCTTCAACTCTTCTTTCCTGTCTAGGTATGTCTAAACATGCCTTCGTCAGAACAACTGCTCAGGGCTCTACTGCACACCGCTGGGACGTGCCACCTGCTCCTTTCATGTACCGTCCCTCCTCTGCTACAGAATTTACTCTTTCAAAATTGTCCTTTTTCCCCATCACTGGCTCCTCTGAGGAGTTTTTTCTGCCCTTCCTGTGGGATGAGGACATCACACCTGACACTGTTTTCCTAAATTTTTATTGAATGTCATTGACTCTTACAGCTTCAAATGGCAGTGTGTCAGTGATTCTTCTGCCCAGCTGTGCACTCCTGAACCATTCCATTCCAATTCCACCTGCAGTTGCTGTCTCCACCAGGATTTCAATCTGGTTAAACTGGAGCTTGTTTCCTCTGAAGCCTTACTTCTAACTACCTCCAGCCTCCCTACAGTTCAAGTCCATAGCTAACATTACAACACCTTGAGTTGCACCCAGCAGTTGGAATTTCTTTCCGTAAGATGTCAAGACATTCACTATC
>VZTO01014696.1:1211-24612 GCA_013400615.1 Syrrhaptes paradoxus | reverse complement strand
AGTCTGTGTGTGTTTACGTCTCTTCATCTCAAACAATCCTGAAATCGCTGCGGGGCTGGTTGCGGGGCTGGTTTCGGAGCGGTGGCCTTTGCTCGGCGGGGTGTGCAAGGTACTGACCCAGGTTTTGGGGGGGGATTCCCAGGCTCTCCCGTTTTAGCCGCACAGTGGCATGAGGCAGCCCTTTGTGGCCGGGGACCTGCTGCTCCTTCAGTCCCCCGTGGGTCCCGCAGGGTTTTCTAGGAGGAACTTCAAACCTCAGTGGGTTTTTGGGTGAGAATATGACTCGCCCGGGGAGATGCAGCTCGGCTGTGTCGAGGAGCCTGTGCATCAGCAGGAGTGTTGGGCCATGGCTGCTGGGTTGGTTAATGCTCATGGGGCGATGCTTGTGCTGCTGCAAACCCCCTTTCTGCCCCTTCCTCCTGGGGTGCAGGGACTGGGCTCCTTGCCCTGTCCCCCCGCCCTCCCGGCTCTTCTCTTGCTGTGCAGGTGGAGGATGCAATTCCTGCTCTGCCCCCTGACTGCTGCCTGCATCCCTCTGCATCCTTTGTGCCCCCTGAAGCAGCAGATGGCTGTCCCCGTGGCGGCTGGGGACATCCTCTAGAACCAGGTGCCTCTCATGGGTGTGAGTGTGATGGAGGAGTAGGAAGCGGAGCTCAGCAGCTTTTTGCTCTTCAGGTTCCCTTTAAAAAAAAAAGAAAAAAAAATCTGTTGTTTACTCTGTATTTTTGGTTTGGGTATTTGAGAGGTCTTTGCACACACCGTTCTCCTTTGCTGTCCCGCTGGGGTTGTGCTGTGATGGTTGTGTGTCCCCCCCCGTGCCCTTCCACAGCTCTGCTGCGTTCCCCTGTCCCTGCTGTCACTGTCAGCGCAGAGCTGGTCCCAGAATGAACAGCCACAGGGACATGGGAAGGAAGGACCGGTTGGGGTGGGTGTCACCGAGAAGCGTGCTGGTGTGTTGGGCTGTTTGACCCCTTTCCAGGGGCTGGAGGAGCCTCCGTAGCCCTGTTGGAGGGACAAGGCTGGCGGGTGGCACGCGGAGCAGAGCCGTGTCACAGCTCTGCCTTGAGCGCTCACGCGGGGTTGCCAAGGTGTGCGGAGCAGTCGTTTAAAAATCGCTTGTCAGTCCATCTTGGGTCTCTTTAATTGCACTGAGAGCCTAGCGCAGTGTTTATTGGTGCCTGTTGAATCTTGGCTACGGTCAGCTCCATCGTAAAAGTCACTCTCTGCTAATTAACAGCAAATATTTGGCTGTTGGAAGAGAACCGGAGTGCATTGTGGAAATTCAAGTATCGCTTCCCGTAGCTGGCTGGGAAAATAGTGCGTTGTTAGGGCTGGGATAACTGACCCCACTTGCTGTGCTTCGAGTCTTGTTCTGTTAACTGTGAATTTCCTCTTCGTAGAGGGGCAGGACAAGGTCTGTAGGGAGGCAGAGTGTTACGGGCTATAGAGGGTGATGTGCTTGGGGAAAAAAAATGTTTTATTTGTGCCTTTCACACAGGCGCTGCTGGAAATGGAAGGCAGTCTTCCCCTTCCTTCCCTGCAGCGCCTTGCTTTGTCTGTAACCCTCTCCTGATGTGCGTGGGCTCCTGTTTTCCTTTGATAGGTATCCTGAAAAGTTCAACTCAGTTTCTTTTTCTAGGCGTTGTGACGAATTCTCCTTTATTCTGCTGACTCGTGTGTTCTCCTGGCTGGTGGGCTGGCATCAAACCCAGCTCTGTGCTGCGTCCAGCCCCCCTCTGCCACAGCCTCGTCCTCTGGGGAGGAGACCGGGGCTGTGCTCTTGTGTCTGCAGCTCCCTGGGGGCTCACAGGCATCTGGAGGGGCCAATTCACCCCCCTGACCCAGCAGGAAACAGGTTTTGGGGGGTCTGTGGGTCTGAAGGCCCTCGGAAGGGCACAGAGGGGATGTCACCTTGTGCCTTGATGGTGGGCGGCTCCTCCCCGGCCCCCTCGCCCGGACTGTGCTGCTGCGCTCACCCCAGTCCCGTCTCTTCTCCTTGGGCTTGCAAAATTCATCTGATCCCCTCTCAAGTGCTTCAGCCCTCTTTTTTGAAGTCCAAAACAGCTCTGGCAGCAGTAGGAAGGTCTTTTCAGCTGTCACAGTGTTATTGTCACAGGTTTCCTGTTTGTGTGTTGTTGCTCCTGCCTTTTCTTCCTCCCCCTGCCCTGTTTTTCCTCCCCAGAGCTGCTGCTCTGATCCCTCCATTCCCACTCCAGAGGTTTATCGCTGGTTGATCCTCTAAGTGCATCCCTGCCTCAGGTCCCCCGAGGTTCATCTTTCCCACTCCTGTGCTCACCATCTGCGCGTCCTTTCGGCAGCTGATCGCCTCCGACGGCAGCGGAAGCGGTGGTGACCCACATTCGCGGGTATTTAATGCTCCTGGATGCGGCCGAAGTTGGCAGGCTGCTCGCTGAAGCCTGCCGTCAACATCAAGTGTTGCTCCACCGTACACAGGGAAACGATTCCACCTCCAGCACGGTGACGGGATGGGGTCGGGACTCAGCAGTAGGGCGGTGGGGTGACCCCGGTGCCGGCACAAAGCTGCACCCATCTGTACGAGGTGCTTCGTGCAGCCACCGCGCCGGTGGTCCTGAGCCCAGGCTCTTCTGCCCCTGAGCTGGGGAAGAGCATCTCCCCGATGCTCATCACCGTCGGCTTTGCTGGAGGAGTGGTCCCTCGTCCGTGTTTGCAGCCGGTGGGGGATAATCCCCCCGCTGGTGCCAGCAAGAGGCTCTGTACATGAGTCTCGACAGGGCAGAAATTTGGTTTTCCCAATGAATTTACACACCCCGTGGGGCTTGGGGAGCAGGAAGGATGCTTCTGCTCAGTGCCGTGGTTCCTCTTGGAGGAGAGGGACCTTGCCGGGACGCCTGCATGCTGTGTTTTGGAGCATCTTTAATTGCTAAACGTCCAAAAGCTGCGTGGTGAGGAACAGGCAGGAGGAGGGAAGCGATGCTGGTGTGGCAGCTCCCCAGCGCAGGGCGAGCAGACGGGACATCCTTCGTGCTTTTTCCTGCCCTCTGAGCTGCTGCTGCTCGTGGCGGGAGCCAAACCCATCGGCTCGTGTGGTGGTTGTGTGTTTACCACTGCCAACGTGTTCCGTTTGGATGCCAGCTGAGGAGTAGTGACCTTAGAGAAGATAAACAGGGCTCGGGTTAATCAGTACCGTCGCAGCACGGCGTGACTCCTCGAGCATCAGCGGAGCATGGGCATAGTGCAAATGTCACTTGTTTGCCCTGGCACGGCTCTGCTCGGCTACGTTCGCCGGGGATTGTCGACTTTGCTGCCTCCTGGCTTATCCTGACGGGAGAGGGTTCTTAGCCTTGTGCCCTCGTCGTGCTTAAGGCGATTTATAGGGAACAGCCTTAGGGACTTGCTGGAGCTGCTCTGCGGAGCTCCTTCTGCCCTGCCCCTGGTGCAAGCGGTGAAACACGGGCTCCGTGGACCTTCCCGGACCTTCCCTGCAAGCAAAACAGGGTGTACAAACCCAGCTCTGCTTGCTGTCCCCAGCCTGTGCCACCAGTGCTGTCCTCCCCCAGCCCCCCCGGCATCCGTTCGGGTGTCTGGCACCAGTGTGCCCATGTGCCGGCTCCTGGTAACCAGATTATTTGAAAACAGCGTTGTTTTTCTGGGCAGGAAGGCTATTAGTAGAACCTGGGCTATAAATCTGTATTCTTTTTTTTTTTTCCTACTTGAACACATAATTGGATCTTCCAGAAACATCCTGGTTGCACGATGAATGTTGGTTTTAAGCTGTCTGAACCATCCCATAATGATGCCGTTCAGCTTACCGCTGCTCCCACGATGGCCCCATGGCAGCCGGGACCGTCTGCCAGCTGTTGGGGTGCCCTGTGACACCCCGTGGGGTGGCTGGACGGAGCAAGCGAGGGGCCGAGCGATCCCGTGGGCACCCCGGCACGGACGGGAGGCTGCTGCCGCGGGGTGCGAGGGATGGGATCGCTGCTGCAAGGGTGGCTTTGCTCTTCCCTCTGCCTGGCAGGTCACTGGTGTTCTGGCAGCGGTTGTCCTGGGCAGGCGGCCCGGGAGCACTGTCCCCGAGGCTGGCGGGCAGCCGGGCGCTGGAGCCAAGCCCTGCTCGGTCCCTTTGCTCTGTCGGTGGCTGTGGAGCTGGCAGAGCACCTGCCTTGCTGTGTGTCCCTCCGGGAGAGCAGCTGGAGCTGGGGTGGTTTTATCAGCACATCTCTGCAAAGCAGCTGCCCTCTCCCCCGAGAAACGCGTCCTTCCAGCTCTGGAGTTCTGCAAGCGAGGTGGAAACGTGTGTGGCCGTGGGGAAATCTGCTTAGTGACCGTTTTTCCCAGTCCCCAAATGGGGGAGAGGGGAAAGCTTCCTGGGGACGTGTGCCCAGGGGAACTTCCCCACGTACCGTGAGCACGGAAACTCCGGAGCGCTTGCCCTGCCTTGCTCCAAACGTTGCTTCTGGTTTTGTGTTCTGGGCTGTTTTGGGGATAATGAGATTTAATCAGTCTCCAGCTCTCCTCCTCGCCTAACCAGTGGTTTAAATCCTATTATCTTGTAAAGCGTTGGGATTCTATCCCCCAAAATTGCATTAAGCTGGGATGGAAATTCCTCGCAGCTTAAACCTCGCCTCGGTGCAGCGTTGGGCTTGGGGTTTTGTTGCCACTCGTTCTGCAGCTCCTACGGGTTTGCTGGTGTGGGAATGTAAGCGCCGGGGTTAACCCCAGCGAGACAAACTGATCCGTCATGCAGAGGGCAGGGAGGAGCCGGGGAGGGTATGGAAACGCTTCCTGGGAATGGGATTTACCCGGTTGGGAACAAATGCTGTAAGCTCAGAGCCTGGCGAGACCTGGTGCCCCTTCCTCACGCTGGCATCTGTCCTACAGGGTGTTGGTTTGCCCTTTCCCACAAATTTCTTCCCAGCTTTTGGAACAACCAGACTCCTTCCAGGGAAAATGGGGTTTCCAACCGAGGAGAGGAGCACAGAGAGGGGAACACGCCGTGGGTGCGGAGTTGGTGGCTGGTTCAAGGCTGTGGGATGGGTGGGGATGCTCTCTGCTTGTGGATTTCCTTTTACCAGCCCAGCTCCCCTTATCTCGGGGAGGACACAGGTTACATCCACGGCGGTGCAGGAGCTGCGGAGGCTTTGGTTGCTTTCCGTAACCCTGCTCAGAACCTTCCCCTGGGATTAGGCTTGTGCAGGGTGGTGGGATCTGGGGTGCTGGGGGGGGTGTCCCAGCCGCGGGGTCCATCCCCCAGGGTGGTGGGTGCCAGGAGCTGCCCTGCTTGGCCCTGAGCACGTGAGCTGACGGGTTTTGTAGTGAATTAAATTTTTATTGGGATTCTTATCAGTGTTGCTTAGGGAAGAGGACTTTAGACGGGGCGATCTTTGCGCAGAAGGGGCTGTGAGCTGGAGAGCAGGTTACAGCTCCTGCTGCTCTCAAGAGCCAGATGGTGTTGCATTTACACTTTCTACCTGGAAACTGTTTCATTGCTTGCATAGGTCTTTGGTTTTTTAATTTCTACCCCTGCAATGATCTAAAAGCCTTGGAGCGAGGGGCAAGAGCTCTTCCTCCACGTATCCCAAGGGCAGCAGCTGCCTCTGCAGAAATCCCAGCTCCTTAACAGGAGGAATGATCATCCTTCTGATGAGCCCTCTGAGACCTGTCCTGCGTGGGGTACCCCCGGGGCTCCTGGTCTTCGCTCGCCAATCCTCCCCCTTTGGAAACGCGGGCTCCAGCTTGTGGAGCTGGACACAGGCAAGGAGCAACGTGCCGATCCTTCACCCGTCAGCAGGCAGCTGCTTCCACCTGCTCTGCCCTACCTGAACAAGGAAAAAGGATGGGGGTCCCACCTCCAAGCAGGGAAATCTGTTGCCTGTTCTGCTCTGATCCCTTTGCTCCCTTACTGGCCCCAGTCTGTGTCCCCACCTCCTGTGATGCCCACAAACCAGCCCAGGCGGTTGCACCGGGAAGCTGGTGCCTCTGCGTCTCTGTTTGGTGCCAGATGACCGGAAACCGTGGTGGGATGTGTGGGATTGGGAGATACCTGGGGATGTGTGATGGTGTGGTCATGCACGTAGTGTTCTGGAGTTCCTGCAGATCCTGCGGGACAAGGGAGGGGGTTGAAGACCTTGCTTGTAATATCTGTTGTTCTTCCAGAAGGACCAGGTCTTCTCCAAGTGACTGGGGATGGGTGAGACAGTGGTAGCTGCCATCTCAGTGGCCTTAATCCTCGAGCAAAGCCCGACAGCTCTTGTGCAGCACCTCTGGGGTTGGCCACTGGTTGTATCCGGGTCGCTCGGAGAAATGTGTCCCTGGAAGCTCCCCGTTGGTTTCCTGTCTAGCAGAGAAGAGTCTCCTGTTTTGGGGACCCCACCAAGGGCTCATTGCTCTCCTCCTCCAGCTTTGGCAAAAGGGGTGCGGGGGTGTGAGAGCTGAGGAGCCTGAAGACCACAGAAGGTCCCTGGTCCTGCAGCAGGACAGTGCGGGGCTGCGCGAGCGAGACCATGCCAAGCTGTCCTCGGTGGGTTNCCTCGAGCAAAGCCCGACAGCTCTTGTGCAGCACCTCTGGGGTTGGCCACTGGTTGTAACCAGGTCGCTCAGAGAAATGTGTCCCTGGAAGCTCCCCGTTGGTTTCCTGTCTGGCAGAGAACAATCTCCTGTTTTGGGGACCCCACCAAGGGCTCATTGCTCTCGTCCTCCAGCTTTGTTAAGAGGGGTGCAGGGGTGTGAGAGTTGAGGAGCCTGAAGACCACAGAAGGTCCCTGGTCCTGCTCATCTGCGGGGTGGGACAGCGCGGGGCTGCGCGAGTGACATCACGCCAAGCTGTCCTCGGTGGGTCGGTCCCACGGCGTGGGTGCCTGGGGCTGTGGGACTGTCACTTCTCCATCTTGTGACGAGTGCCACCAGGCGTGTGGTGCGGGGCTGTCGTGGTTTTACACTAAACAGCCGCTCACTCACCCTTCCCTCTCCCAGGAATGGGGGAGAGAATTAAAGGGGTGAAGGGAAAAGAGACTCGGGGGTTGAGATAAGAACAGTTTAATCACTGACCTGCAATAATATTGGAAATAATGATGATAATAATAGTGATATATACACATGAGTGACACACAGTGACACTGCTCACCACCCCGTGACCAAGGCTCAGCCTGTTCCCGGCTATCAATCCCGGAGCTTTTCGGGTTGTTTGGCACTGTCCCTGCTGAGACTCCAGCCCGGACCCGAGCGTTCTTGCGATGCCAAGGCTCAGGTAGCAGGCGTCCTTGTGGAAAGCTCAATATTCGGGATCTCTGGTTTTTCTCAAGTGTTGCCAGAGCCCTAATTATTAATTTTGGATTTTTTTTCTTGTCGTTCGCAGTACAGTGCCGTGGACAGCAACCCCCTCTCTCTGTACGTCATGCATCCCTTCTGGAACAGCATCGTGAAGGTGAGCCCTCCTCCTGCGCTGAGCGGGACAGCAAAACTCTGTTCACCGCCAAGTTTTCTCTGCAAAGCTCTCGGCTGACAGGCCCTGCTTGGCTGAAAAGCCCTGCTTCGTTAGTGGTGCAGCTAATTACAGAGCGCGCTGCCTGCCAGCCTGCAGCTTCCTGCTGCCCCGTGATGTGTCAGACGCAACCCAGCAGCGTTGTCTAACGCCCCGACCATCGTCACCAGGTCTCTGCCGTGGCTGGGAGCAGCGCGTGGTCCTTATTACGTGTTTTAACGAGTTCATGTGTTCTTTTGCTGCTTTCCCATAGATCTTCCCTACCTGGCTGGCCCCAAATCTGATAACGTTTTCTGGCTTCCTGCTGCTTGTCTTCAACTTCTTCCTCATGGCATACTTCGACCCTGACTTTTATGCTTCTGGTAAGGCTGCCCGTTCCCGTTTGGATGCGAAGCATCGGAGTGGTGCGATGTGTCACCTCCTCTGCCGTGCCCTCTGATGCTCGTTGATAAATCCTCTTAGTCTGGGCGTTCCTAGAGGCAGGGACGGAGCTGAGGGGTTGCACTCGCTGGGCTTTGTGACGAGGACTTGCCGAGTATGGCACCTTCCCTCTGGCTGCTGGGTGGACGTGCGCCTGGCTGGCGGCACGCAGGCAAGGGAGGAGGATACGGCCCAAAACTTGAGCAGGAATCGGCAAGAACTCAGTGCCCTCATTTTAAAATCTAACAGGATAACGTGGGAAACTCTCCTTCCCCGGAGTCAGCAGGTAGAGCCTTGCTCTTTGCATCCCAGCTAATTGCCTTCTTGCAGAAACACCCCACCCCCCTGTTCAGACTAACAAAGGCAAAATCCTCTCTCTCGGTTTCGCCATTCTGCAAGGCAAGGATGTGCGCAGCTTTGGAGGTTTTAACAGTGCCCGTGTTCATCTGTTCGGCAATCCGAGGGTTCAGTTGCGTTCTTTCCTCTCAGGGAAAAGATACTACAGCACGATAACTCTGTCACTTACCCGTAGCTTCCTCTCGGTATTTTTCTCTCCCTTTGCCCCTGCCAGGTTTGGTTGAGGTTGCTCGGAAGATTTCATCTTCTAAAACTGGGCCGAGCATCAAAACACAGTTAAGTGGGAAGAATACTGGTTTCTTGGGATTGCCTTTGTTGGGAAGTAGGCAAGTACTGTTCTCGATATGCCAGGCTTTCAAAAGCTCGGCTGGCACCCGTGTTGGCTACGATTTGGGCTGTGTTCTGGTCTGCGAGCCCTAGGAACAAAAGCTGATGGTAGCTCAAGGAAGGAGGCTCCATGTGGGAATCCTCAGGACATCAAACATCCAGAAACCTGGGCTGTGCCAAAGGGATGGTGAAGCTCCCGCTTTGGGGGCCCTTTATGTACCTGTTACCCATGTCCTGCTTGGAAAAAACTTTTATTTTGCTGGTGAGGCCTCTGGAAGCTTGTGCCTTCCCTCCTGGTCGGATGGTTTGGTAGGTGTGATGCCCTCCACTGGCTGCAGGAAGGGCAGGATGCTGCCCTAGGGGACCAGGAGGTGGCATTTCACAGAATTGTTGCCCATAGGAGACCTCTCTGTGCCCTCCTGCGAGGCGGCCGCCCAGCAGCCGTGCCCCTTCCTCCTTTTTCCAGATGCACCTTTGGGCTCCCCGGGTTGCAGGCAGCCACGCTGGCTCTGTGCCCAAGCGCTGCTGGAGGCGGTGGAGGTGGTACCAAGGAGGAACTCTGCTGGAATTGGCAGGGTGCAGGCTGGTAGGCGGGGAGGGGGATCCTCCAGGTGAGGAGGGGGATCCTGGCGTGCGTCTGCCGACCTCGAAGAGGCTCTGCTCGATGCTGTGTCAGCGAGTGATTGAGGAGAGTGTGATCCGCACACCTCCGGGTCGTGCCTTGGGGCTACGCTCGCTAGCTGACATCTCCAGTTCTTAGATCCCATGACTTTGGGACAGAGGACAAGCATGTCCTGGAAAGCAAAGTCCTTGGTGACCTGGTTTCACCCACTGTTGTGGAACAGCTCTGCCGTCACGTCCCGGAAAGCTAACATCTTGCCTTCAGTGTTTCGAGTTGTGTAGGTGCTTTGTCTCGGTGAGCTGCCGGTGCTGTGCCTCTGGTGCCGACATAAACCCCCGTACTGAGCTGTCCTGACCTGGGTCCTTCTGATCTCTGCAGCTCCGGATCACCAGCATGTTCCCAGTGGAGTCTGGGTCGTTGTGGGTCTCCTCAACTTCGTTGCCTATACGTTGGGTAAGCCCTTCTCTGCGTGGGAATTTGTGTCTGTCAGCTGTTCGGGCTGCGTGTGGTTTTACCTCCGAGCCCGGGGAGAAATCTTTGCTTCTGGGCTTGTGCCGTGCCCTAATCCCGTTGCTGCTCGGTCTCCCAGAGCAGCTTCTGGGAGCTGCTTGGCAAAGTGGACAGAAGGGAGTTGTCCCAGAGCAGCTGGTGAGAAAGGAGGATGGTGGAACCGACTTTGAGATGAACTGGGAAATTCTGTCTTTGGTCTGCTTTAAATAAACATCCTCTCGTCAGAATTTATTGAATTTTTAGCCTCAAGTAGAGCAGGGGGGTGGGAAGCACCCTCCCCGTTAGAGGATGGAGGTGGCGAAAGCTGCCTGCGCACACTGTCAGCTGCAAACTGTCCCTTTGCTTTGCGTTGTCCAGCAAAACTCCCTGTTTCTCCTCCTCCTCTTCCCAGATGGTGTTGACGGGAAGCAGGCTCGCCGGACCAACTCCAGCACACCCCTGGGAGAGCTCTTTGATCATGGGCTGGACAGCTGGGCATGCGTGTACTTTGTTGTGACGGTCTACTCCACCTTCGGACGGGGCTCCACGGGTGTCAGCGTCTTCGTCCTCTACCTCCTCTTATGGGTGGTCTTGTTCTCGTTCATCCTCTCCCACTGGGAGAAGTATAACACGGGAATTCTCTTCCTGCCCTGGGGATATGACATCAGCCAGGTGGTGAGTACACCCCGCAGCCGCTGCTTGGCTTCGGCAGAAGCTCGATAAACTTGCTAGCCGTGCCCGCTGAGGTGTGCGGGATGGGTGCCGCTCTGGTTCGTGTCCAGAGCCTTGTAAATCAGTGGCTGCTCTCTGGAGGTGGGTACCTGCAGGTTGATGAGAAGCTCAACATGACCTGGAGCTTGCAGCCCAGAAACCCCCCGTGTCCTGGGGCATCAGCAGCAGGGCGAGGGAGGGGACTGTCCCCCTCTGCTCCGCTCTGGTGAGACCCCCCCTGGGGTGCTGCACCCAGCTCTGGGGTCCTCAGCACAGGACAGACACGGAGCTGCTGGAGCGGGGCCAGAGGAGCCACGGGCAGGGACACCTCCCACCAGCCCAGGTTGCCCAAAGCCTCATCCAGCCTGGCCTTGAACCCCTCCAGGGATGGGGCATCCACAGCTTCTCTGGGCACCCTGGGCCACTGCATCACCACCCTCCCAAGACAAAAATTCCTCCTAATATCTCAAACTCCCCTCTTCCAGCTTTGAAAAGCTCTCAGCTTAAAAAAGCTGGAAGAGCTTCATGCTTTCGTATCTCTGCCTGTTGCAGACAGAGGGCTGAGCGTGCTTCACCTAGCTTCAGGCTTGCTATTAAACCAGAAATATCCCTTGTTAGCTTTTCCCCTGTAATTGCTTCAGCAGATGGATGAGAAAGAGTCCCCAGAGAAGCCATCCAGGGTCACTGCAGCTTGGCATCTAAACCCTCTGTGCTTCAGGCATCTCCCGAGTTCCAGCTGTGCCAGGGCATCTGCTGCCGCTGCGAGGAGCGGCTCCTGGCCGGGTTCTCAGCAGCTCAGCACTGATCAGAGCTGCTCTCCTAACACAGGATATTTGTGGGTTTTTAACTTTTTTTCTCCTTCCTGGGGAGAGCTGAACGTGCTTCTCGAGCTGCCTGTCCCCGGTGCTGGGCTGGGGGACACCGAGCCGCGGGTGCTCAGGCCACCTTGTCCTCTGCTCTCTTCCAGACCATTTCCATCGTCTACATAGTGACAGCCGTGGTGGGAGTTGAGGCCTGGTATGCACCTTTCCTGTTTAATTTCTTATATAGAGACCTATTCACTGCAATGATTATTGGTAAGAAACTCCATGTTGAAGCCTGTCTTTTAAACTCCACCTTTGTAACATAAACCCAATGTGTTAATTACCCGCGGACGCTGTTGTGTTTGCTGTACCCAAAGCTCCTCTGGAGGTGATTAATGGGGGGGGGGGGTGTTCTTGCAGCCTGCCCTTTCCCAGGATTTCAAAGAATTGCTGTCTTCTGCGTAATTACTTTGGGAGAAGTTAATTCCAGCGTGCCTGGGTTTGCTTTAAACAAGGAAGCGCTGTACTCACACCCCAGGTTTTTGGGGTTTTTTTGTAGGGTAGAGGCACACGCTGCTGCTGGGGAGTCAGCCCTGGTGCGGGAGGGAGGTTACGGGGAAAAGCACTCGGCTGTTTGGGGATCCTGCCCTCCACCCACCGATCTATAAATTAAATTAAAAAAAAGAAATAAAAGCCCAGCTGCACGTGATGCAGCGTGACGCACAGCCGGGGAGAGCTGTCTCTGCTTGATGAAATTGGGCTTGCTCAGTGGGATTGGTTTTAGTCTGCGTCCCTTTCTCGACAGGTTAATTGGAACGACTTAATCTCAGATCAATGCATCTTGAATTGTTCTGTTAAATCTGATGCTTGCACTCCTATTAATCAGGTGGATATTCTGAGCTTTCCTTTGGCAGCTGTATAACTTGACCTATGAATAATAAATGTACCTTTCCGTCGTGAAACCTAGAGCACGATGCCTGCATGGGCTGGGTTTGGGCGCTTGGATAGGAGCTGGGTTGCTAACAGCAGGAATATTCACCACTCCAGTGAAATACCTGGTGCTATAGAAACCTGGAGGGATTGTGATAGACTCACGGGTTTGAGTGGGGCGGATGGTGCTCCCTACTGAAGTCTGATTTTTTTCCAAAGTCGTTTAGATTGTGTCATTTATTAAATAACAAAAAGTTTTGCACGATGGAAACTCAAGAGGCTTGCTCACAGGGGGAGAAAGGGCAAATTGGCTTTATTGCAAAGACTGAAAACTCTGTTTGCGGCGCAGCCGGTGTCACATGTGGAGTTTGAACTCACCTCTCATGAAAGACAGTGTTATAATTAAAATTTTAATTGTTTAAAGCATAATACAGGGCTCATTAATGCCCCTTTTAAAATGGAAATGCCTTTCGTTTATAGCAGCCCTTAACCTGTAATTACAGCTCTGGAACCAGGAGGATGAGCGCCTGCTTTTGAACGCAGCGAGCTATTCTTGGTGCACCCCTGGGCTGTTCTGGTTGTGAGCAGCTTCACCCACCCGCCCGCTCGTGGGGTGCACGGGGTGCTCTCCTAGCACAGGCCAGTAACCCGGCTCTTTCTCTTCCAGCCTGCGCGCTCACCGTGACGCTGCCCATGAGCCTCTATAACTTCTACAAGTAAGTTCGTCCCCGGGTCCCGCTCCCTGCACTGCCACCTCTGCCAGAGCCCCAGAAAAACTCTCAGGACTTGGTTCCCTTTGCCGTTTTCAGTGCGGCCAAGTGGCTCTGACACCCCTGCAGGTCCCAGTTTGCAGGGTGCACTGGGAGGAGTGGGCTGGCCACCAGCTCAGCAGGGTTTTGGTGGAGGGTCCCCAGCTTTTGGAGGCTGGTCCTGGTGGTCGCAGCCCAGACAGCTGGGTCCTTCTGTAATTTGGGGGTTTTGGGGGGGGTTGGCTTAGCAGTGGAGGTGTGAGCCTTCTTCCTCTGGCCGTGGTTCTGGCCGATACCTGCAGTTTGGAGCAGCAGAAGGGCTGGTGAGATTTTTCCGTCCCCTCCTGAAGGCAGGGAGCTGTGGTTCCATGGATTTTCGTTTCTTTGCCTTTCAGGGCTTATAAAAACAACACCTTGAAGCACCACTCTGTGTATGAAATCATGCTGCCGCTGGTGTCCCCGGTGCTGCTCTTCCTGCTCTGCACCACGTGGATCTTCGTGTCCCCGACAGACATCCTGGAGCTCCATCCCAGGCTCTTCTATTTCATGGTCGGAACCGCCTTCGCTAACATTTCCGTAAGCAGCTTTTGCTTTGCGCTCCGGTTTATCTCCCGGGGACATGCAGGAGGCAGGAAGGAAAAGCCCAGCTCAGACGTGAGCAGAGGAGGGAGGTGTGAAGATTAACAGCTTTTCTGTGTTGCTATGAAGGTAGACAGGGGTTGGGGTCTGTGGATTTTCTGCTGCAGCTCTTGAGAAACTAGAGAATTAGTTCAGCGGGGTGTGTTTGCACACGTGTGCGTCCTCTGTGCCATGAATAGCAAACTGCTGATGTGGAAGGGGTTCCTGCTTCCTTTTTTGGGATAAACTGAAAATGGGGGAGACTGAAGCTCTCGTAAAAATCTGATTTAGCTGCGTGCTGCGTCTGTGCTTGCTTGAGACCTTAGCAAAGGCACCTCGGCCGGGCAGCTCGGGGTGTCCCTGGGTCCCGCAGCCCACGCTGCTGCTGGGTGGGGTTTTCTGCTGGTGGTGCTGGTAAGGCTGCCGCAGCTCAAGGGAACTCCTTTTGCTTTTAAAGATTCCTGCTTCCCTCTTATCTCCTGCCCCTCACCCTGCAGGAATTCTGATGGAAAGAAAGATCCTGAGTGAGAAACTTGGGGAAACTGCACGAGGATGGTTGTAAGCGTGGACGATTGGTACGTGTGTGACCGTCCTCCCTGCACTGGGCACAAGCGGTGACACTTTTCTCTTCCCGCAGTGCCAGCTGATCGTCTGTCAGATGAGCAGCACGCGCTGCCAGCCTCTGAACTGGATGCTGCTCCCCATCGCGGCCGTGCTCTTCCTGGTGCTGTCCGGCGTTGTGCCCCACAGCGAAACGCTTCTCCTCTACCTGCTGACCGCCTTCCTCACCCTGGCACACATCCACTACGGGGTGGTTGTGGTAGGTGACCTCAGCGCGGGGCTTTGGGGCTCTGGCTTTGCTGGGGTGCTGAAGGAAAACTGCTGAAAAGCGGGAATGTCGGTGGGAACAGCTCTGTGCTGTCTGTGGGGTTTTGGAACTCGAGCTGACGTCCCTGCCAGAGGCTGGTGCGGCTGTGGGCTGGGTTTGAAGCAAGCTTTACACCACGCCAGGGGGGCTGCGGTACTGGAGATGAGTTTGAAGCAGCTCTGTGGCCGTGTTTAACTCCTCCTGGCTGCGGTTTAGTGACAAGCCTGGATGTGACCCGCACGCGGGGACGGCTCCGGTCGGTACCCAGAGCAGCGAGTGCTGTGTCTGCCCCTCAGGCAGGCTGAGTGGAAAAGGTTCAGCTGCTGGCGGTGTCATGTTGGTTGATGAGTTCAATCCTTGACCTCGCTGATGTGCCCTGTGCTGGAGTCACTGGGAGAGCCAGGAGGGGTTGGGATGTCCCTGCCAGGGGACATGGGGACACTGCCATGCCTTCGTCCCTGCTGCGAGGGCTCTGTAGAGCTCCAGGGATGGATTTACTCCCCTCGCTCTGCGTTTGGATTAAGAGAGAAAACAAACTCGGAGGAGACAGAGTGCTGTTAGAAATGTCCCAAAAAGCTGCTGAGGAACGAGGACAAGGGACCCAATGTCCCCTGCGGAGCTGGCCGCTGCCATGTGCGTGCCACCCTCCTTGGGAAGCCCTGTCCCCTGGGAACCCCAGCTCTGATTTGGAGCCGCCAGAGTCGAGTCTGAACTGTAATTACAGCAAAGAACTAATAGCCGGGCTGTCTCGTCTTCCCGATTAGTTTAGTGAGGCTTCTGTACGAGAAGGATTTGAGTAGCTAAGAAGCTTAAATAAATTTGGTCTTGGAATCGTAGCTGGCGCTGGGGACTGAGCAGATGGTGTAATCCTCCTGCCCGGGCGTGCCCATTGCTGCGCTGAGCTGCTCTGTGCTCTGCTTCCCTGGGTCTGTGTTCCCCTCCTGCCCCTCCAGCTGCCCCAGGGCCCCTCTGTGCCGTCGCCTCTTCCAGAGGGAAAGAAACCTGGAGCTGAAGAGCCTTCGAAGCCTCTGTGAGTGGGACGTCAGCCCAAACTGCTCGGAATTCGGGAGGAATGATGAGGAATAACCCCTCTGCCCTGCCTCGGTGCCTGGCTCAGCCTTGGGTGCTGCCGAGTGCCACTCGCTCCTGGCTCTGGGTTCTGCAGTGATGGTGATTTTGTGGGCACCAGATGCCGGTGCCACCATCTCTTTTGTCCTCCTGTCTCTGAAAGCTGCTTTCCTGGGGCAGCTCTCAGCCCTCTGTGGTTTTCTTGTGTCCTCAAAAGAGGTGCTGAAGGCTTCTTCCAAAGGCAGGTGTAAAAGGCACCCGATTATCCAAAACCTGGGGCTGGGTTCCCTCGCTCTGTGTCCTCCTGTGTGTCCCCATGTTCACCGCAGCTGACTCCCAGAATTGCAGATGGATTCAAGGAGTGATACCTGAGATGATCGAATTAATTTAAAGAAATTATTTACATCTCTACTAGGGGAGGCAGAGAGGGAGCAGGTCCGCTGGGTGATATCCTGCGTCCCTGGGCTCAGGGCAGGCATTTCCAACTCCTGTCCCCAAGGGTGGCAGGNGGGGTGATATCCTGCGTCCCTGGGCTCAGGGCAGGGAGGGAGCAGGACCGTGGGTGATATCCTGTGTCCCTGGGCTCAGGGCAGAGAGGGAGCAGGATCGCGGGGTGATATCCTGCGTCCCTGGGCTCAGGGCAGGCATTTCCAACTCCTGTCCCCAAGGATGGCAGGAACAGACTAGACCCTGCTCCTGGACGGGCCAGGCTGCTGCTTGGGAGGATGTGGGAAAGGAGCAAGGCTGTACCTTGCATCGGGCTGGCAGGGACAGGGTTTGGCCCCTGTCCCCATCGCACAGGGCAGAGGCTGTGGTCCAGATCTGCTGTTGGGAATGTACAGGGTGGGGAAAGCAGGGGCAGGAAGGTGGCAGGGGCTTCCCCACCATACAGGGAACTGCTCGGGTGCTCTGCCTGCTTTCCTCCTCGTCCCTCCGAGCATTGCTAACACCGTCCTGTCACCTGCCTTGTCCCCAGGTGAGCCAGCTGAGCCGGCACTTCAATATACGGCCCTTCTCCCTAAAGAAACCCACGCCGGATTGACTAGGAGCGGAGGAAGAGAAAATCAGCTTGCGGTCTGCAGAAGTACTGTAAATAACTGCTGCAAATACCTGTAAATACTTCAACCATCACCACGGATCTGAACCTATCCTCTGGACGGACATCAGGGCAACCTACGCACGGTATCCGGTGCAGCCAGGGCAGGACTGGCACGGGGCGGCCCCCGCTGCTGTTCCACGAACATGAGCTTTGGGTTTTGGGCGGAGGAGGAGGAGGGCAGCCTTCCCGGTCACTGTTACTGTATATTCGACCAGCTGAATGTTCCCGGTGAAACCTCAACCTCCAGCTCTCGCTCGGGTGAAGCCGGCTGGGGGTGCAAATGGCTTTAGCTGAGCAAAGCATCTTCATCCGTCACCAAAAACCGACGTAACGGCTGAGTTCTCCAGGGTCAGGGGAACATCCTGGTGGTCGAGGGATGTCCCTGGTCCTGCTGGGCAGCCCTCGCCCTGGGCTGGCGCTTGGGGAGCGGATGGTGACACTTCTCCCACCTTCTGTCCTGCTTTCCTGCAGTCACCTCCTGGGGCAAATACTCACAGCGTTTTTTGTTGGTTTTTTTAAGAGGGGGGAAAAAGAGAACAACACACACAACTTCCAGTAATATTCTACTTGAGGAGCCCAGAAAATCAGGGCTCAGTTTTCCATAAGAGTGGGAAGGCAGCTCCTGCCTCCGCTGCTGGAGCCGGGGGTACCTGGGACCACGTCTCGACCACGTTCTGTCTGTCCGTGTGTGTTCCCCGCGGGGAGGGGGCTCTGGGCTCCCCTCGGCAGCAGAAAGCAGCTGTCCCCAGCCCGTCCCACTCCCCCCCTCCTGCCAGTACAACTCTGCAGTTTGGGGTCGGCTCTGCTGGGTGACCACACGCTGCCCGCGCCTCTCCTTCCGCCCCGGGCTCGCTCTGCTCATCCTCTTCCCACCCGACCATCGCCGGGAGCACATCCACCGCTTCGAGAAGCACCTTACGCGTGGCTCGCGCGTGCACCTTCCAAAAGCTCACAGGCGTGTGTGTGTGTCTGTGTGGTGGGAATCCTTTCCAAATTTTTATTTTCAAACCCAGTGTCCTCAGTTGGCTGTGTGTCTCATCCAGGGATGTGTTTGTTTACTGTCCATTTGTAAAAAAAACATGTTTGCGTTGTTTGGTTTTTTTTTTTTTTTAATTTTTGTAATTGAGTTCGAGTGGGGTGGTGAAGACTGAATGCTGATTTTCTTTTCTGTTCGTTTTATTTAATGAAGACCTGTGCTTGGATGAAGAGTGTAGCTTAAACCCAGGCTCTGGAAAGGCTGCATCCGGAAGCGAAGGAGCACAGCCGCCTGTGCATACGTCACCTACCGCGGGAACAAGCTTTGCCGCTGATTATCGCGCAGCGGGGTTCGTAGGAGCTCGGTCGCAGCGTTTTCCTTCTGTGGGTGCCGGCTCCTCCTGCTTTAGGAAACCTTTGAATTGTAGCTTGCTTATTTAATGCTTTTTTTCTTGTGTAAATCGGCAGCGTCGGCGTGCAGACGGAGCTGCGGAGCTCCTGGTGCCCGTACGCCCTGCAAGGAGCGAGCTGGGGCGTTCGTCGGGGCATCGCGGGGGGCTCGGCTGGACCTCGGGGTCTGTGCCGGCGTGTCTGGGAAAGGCGTCTAACCCGGGAGAGGGGGAGATGGTTTCAGAGTTTATTTAATAAAGTAGCTGGCTCCTAGATATTTTAGTGACGTTGTATAGAAGAAAAAAAAAACAAACCCACCCAACCCTTAAGTGTACAAATGGATTGGGCTGTGCTTGAATTTTTGATTCTATTTGATGGAACNAGGAGCGAGCTGGGGCGTTCGTCGGGGCATCGCGGGGGGCTCGGCTGGACCTCGGGGTCTGTGCCGGCGTGTCTGGGAAAGGCGTCTAACCGGGGAGAGGGGGAGATGGTTTCAGAGTTTATTTAATAAAGTAGCTGGCTCCTAGATATTTTAGTGACGTTGTATAGAAGAAAAAAAAAACAAACCCACCCAACCCTTAAGCGTATGAATGAATGGGGCTGTGCTTGAGTTTTTGATTCTATTTGATGGAACAGAATGGTGAAGGGAGAGAAGTTGCACTCACGCAGGAATTACAGGGACACGACGTTATCCACGGGATGTGTTCAGATTGTAAAATAGCGCCGGCAGCACTGCCGAAAGGCGGAGGGTGGATGATTTATTTTCTCGTTGTGTGTTTGCAGGACCAGGGAATAACTGAGCTGTTCCCTCGGGCTTTCTGCTGGGGTCCCAAGCCTGGAGCTTGCCTTGGTCTCTTCCCACCAGTGCTAACGCTGCGGGAAGGTGTCTGATCGGCTGAGGATGGTGCTTGGTCTCTGTTTGTCCTGTCTCACACTTTCCCAGCACGTTCTGTACCCTGAACACCCCCTTGGTGATGCTCCAAACCCTGCTCAACCCTGTTGGGCTGTAGGAGAAAGATTTCTTAAAAACTGGAACCGCTTCCTACCCCTGCAGGCTTTGTTTTTGGAGAGTCCTGGGTTTATGGTGCCTTAATTTATTGCACCTTGAAACTAGAAAAATCATCTCCTGAAATCGGTGCTCGCTGACCGCGGGGCACATGCAGCTTCTCCCGACTGGTGCCGCTGCGAAGCCAGGGAGGGGGGTCTGGGGGGGTCTGTTCGGGCTTTAGAAATAAAGGGATTGCTGCTCCTGGCTTCTCGGGGGGAAGGGAAACAATTGATCAAAAGACCGAACCATGGTGGGGTGCGGCGTGCTGAGAAACAAACTTTGTTAATAATAATGGGGTGAAGTCTTAAGAATAAATGTATTCCTCACTGCCGGCATCGGGGGGTGACTGTGTTGGGGGGTGGGATGGGGTCCTGCCAGGCTGGGTGGGACATCTGCTCCTCCTGCCCGGGGCTTGAGCTGTTCTGTGTTGTCTCTTCTTCCAGGGATAGTCTTAATGAAGTTTGTTTAATTACTGCTGAGTTGATAACAGGACTGGCTTCTGCTTTCCTACATCTGTTTTGCACATTTTATCTCGATATTACCAGGAAAAAAAACCTTCAGGACCCTCTGGGATGGTGGTGTCCTGCCCTCAGGTCCCTGTGCTGCGGGGAGAGGGGACCAGCGGCTGCAGCGGGTTTTTGGGGGACCTGGGGACATGCCACCGTGTCAGCATGGGACTTGGGGAGCCGAGGGGGAGAGGGGTTGGGGTTCATCCCCAGGGTGCCCAGAGAAGCTGTGGATGCCCCATCCCTGGAGGGGTTCAAGGCCAGGCTGGATGAGGCTTTGGGCAACCTGGGCTGGTGGGAGGTGTCCCTGCCCATGGCAGGGGGTGGCACTGGGTGGGTCCCTTCCCCCCCAAACCATCCTGTGACTGTGTCAGACCTGTGGGTGCACAGACCGCAGAACCAAGCCCCCCGTGCTGTGGTTTTGCTTGTTCCTCCCCCGGTTCCCGGCTCTCTGCTGCGGTCGGTCGCTGCGAGGGCTCGGCTCCGCTCTCGGAAACATCCACCACCCGATACAGGTCCTGTGCCAGTGCTGGGGAGCAGAATGGTGCCAGCGTGAGCTTCTAAGGCTCCGCAAGCATCTGTTTCAGCTCCTTAAATAGAAGTGGCCTGATGTCACCTCCCGGGAGCGCTGGGGACCCGCGGGCTGTAGTCCCAGAGCTGCTTGGGTCCGTTCCAGGCAGTCCCCTGAACTCCTCCAAGAACCTGCTGCGATAGACGGGGGAAGGCTTCAGAGAAGTGCTGCTTTTCGGAAACTAGCTCAGATTTTTTTTTTTCCATACGCGGGTCCGAGGGCAGAGCTGATTTTTGTGCAGACACGCCGTCGCTGAGCTCTGCTCGCCTTAGTTGATGGCAGAACTGTGCGTGGGGTCTCTGCATCCTTCCGAAACCTGCAGGAGCTTCCCCGAGGCAGAGTCTTGTTCCCAGTTCTCCCTTTTTGCTGAGAGTCCTTCAACATGCCGGCAGTCCCTTACCCTGGGGCCAGGGGACACTGTGCCGGGGGCCGCGGANCAGGAGCTTCCCCGAGGCAGAGTCTTGTTCCCAGTTCTTCCTTTTTGCTGAGAGTCCTTCAGCACGCCAGCGGTCCCTTCCCCAGGGCCAGGGGACACCGTGCTGGGGCTGGGGCAGCTAACAGCTCCTTTCCTCTTTGCTTTCCTAAAGCAGACCCACACCCCAGGCGGGGGGCTGCAAGCTTGACCCCTCCTGGTTTTGCCCTTGCTGTGGCCGGGCGGGGGCCGAGGAGGCTGCTCTTGGTGGGACAGGGTGATGCTGGGTGCTCCGCTGGCATCTTTGCTTATGGAAAGTGTCACCGTTTGTAGAGTCCCGGGATGGTTTGGGTGGGAAGGGACCTTAAAGCCCACCCAGTGCCACCCCCTGCCATGGGCAGGGACACCTCCCACCAGCCCAGGTTGCCCAAAGCCTCATCCAGCCTGGCCTTGAACCCCTCCAGGGATGGGGCAGTGTTTCAGGCTGACCTGTGTCCGTCCCTCGAGCTTCCAGCTGCTGGTGGTGGGGGTCCATGTGCTGGTGCCAGCGGGGCTGGGTCCCAGGCTGCTCTTGGCTCTGAGCATTTCAGACTCAAGCCTTGTCTCCGGGAGGTTTTGGGGACAGTCCCGGCTCTCTGGGCTCCTACCCTGTTCCCCTGGTGTTCAGGGAGGACAGGGAGCTCCTCTGCAGCCCTTGGGAGCATCATCGGCGGTCTGTGTCCGTGCGGCTGTTCGCTTTTCCTGGGCAGGCTGGGGACGGAGTTGGTGATGCTGCCTCGTCCTTCTGGAACCAGTTTGGAGGCTCTAACTGGGCTCTGCACCCCAGTTCTGCCACCGAACCCTGCGCAGCGGGGCTGGAGAGCGGTGCTGCTGTCCTGGGGCTGTGAAACAATGCGGGAAAGCCGTGTTGGCGGGTTTGGTTGGGTCCCGTCCCCATCCAGCCCTTCTACCGAGCCGCTCTCAGCGGGGTCTGGCTCCCTGGGGTTTGGGGGGCTCTGCCGGGCTCCCCCCGGGGTTTGGGGGGCTCTGCCAGGCTCCCCCCGGGAGCGGAGCAGCTCGCATCCCTCGGTGCAGGGTTTCCCCTAAACTCCGATCCGAGAGAGCAGCCTGGCTGGGAGCAGCGGTGTCGGCACTGCCGCGGTCCCGGGGACCCCCATCGCTTCCCCCCAGTCCTGCAGCTGCAGCGGTGGGTTTGAATTCCAGTCCGTTACACGCTATTACTGGAATATTTATTGTGTTCCAACCAAATGAAAAACTATTAAAGTTCAGTAAAGAATAAAATTTTCCGAGCCTTTTAATGCTCTTTGTCTTTTTTTTTCTTTTTTTTTCTTTTTTTTCTTTTTTTCCCCCCCATTTCTGCTGAGCAGAGGGGCCAGGTTTGGGCAGCAGTGCCTGGGCTCCAGAGCTCCAGCCCCACTTTGAGCAACTCCTCCTGCCCGGGCAGAGCTGGAAAAGCTCCTGCCCTGGAGCCAAGGGATTTATTCCCCTGCGGTGACCGTGCTTGGAGTGCTGCAGGGATGGGAGCTGGGGCAGGACAACAAGGGGAAGGCGGCGATGTGCCGGCTCCTGCATCCCAATTAAATCATCGCGAACCCCAGTAGCGTGATGGGCACAGGTGGTGGGGAGGCAGGGTCTGGGCTCGAGGGCAGTGTGCCAGGAGCTGGGTTCTTGCTCTTTTGGTGACGGAGCAGGCAGCAGGATGAGGGGCTGGGGGTTGCAGCTGGTGGGGGGGGTACGGCTGTTGCAGAAAGATGAAGCAGCAGGACGTGGATGTGGAGGGTGATGGGAGGAGGCAGCAGCACGTCCTGCCCTGTTCCTGCACCTCCGCAGGGCTGGTACCGGGGCTCCTTGGAGGAGAACAAAGTCCCTGTCCCCAAAAATCCCCCCCCCCATGGCAGCCCCTTCCCTTGGGGACCAAACCCGGCTCCCGGGGCGGTGTCACACCCACGATTTCGTAGTGGGGAGAGCGGGGGGGTCCTGCCCCAGCCCCACCATCCATCACCCGCCTTTATTGCGAGCTGCTGGCACTGACGGTCACCGGGTGTCACTGCGGGAAGGAGCAGCAGTGTGGGGGTCCCAGGACCCCCCCCCCAGGTGACAGGGGAGGACAGCAGAGCTTTTCCCACCGCAAAGAGGAGCCAGGTGTGGTGGCATCGGTCCCACAGGCACAGGGAGGGTGACACTGGGGCTGAAAGTCCCGCGCCCACCGACCGTGTTCTCCTTTCTGCCGGGAATTTAGGGCACAGGATGTGTGTCCTGCGCCTCTCTGCGGAGTCCCCCGGAAGGGTCTGGAGCAGCAGCACGGCTTTCTGCCCTGGGACATCCCCCAGAGAGCCCTTGGCCCCAAGAGCAGCCCCCAGCAGCCCACTCCTCTCCATTTAGCCCTGTGCCACCCGAGTCCCTTCCCGGGACACCCGGAGCTGCACACACAGCGATCCAGACCTCCGTGTCGGGCTGGATTTGGATGCAATTTGGTGGCCACAAACCAACCCCCAGCCCCACGGTGGGTGTCTGGAAGGGAGAAGGCAGCGCAGCTCCCCTCCCCACGGTGGGCTGCCCGCCGGTGCCGGGACCGTGTCCCCGTCCCAGCACATCCTGATCTGCGAGGGGGTGAAGTGGGTGCCCAGAGCAGCTGTGGATGCCCCATCCCTGGAGGGGTTCAAGGCCAGGCTGGATGAGGCTTTGGGCAACCTGGGCTGGTGGGAGGTGTCCCTGCCCATGGCAGGGGGTGGCACTGGGTGGTCTCCAAGGTCCCTTTGCCCCCAAACCCTCTGTGACTCTATGAGAAGCAGCCAGCGAGGAGCAGTCTCCCCCCAGCCACGAGGCCGTGCCGGAGAGCTCAGAAACAAAAGCTGGTTTTTATTGACTGGTTAAAACAGCAGTATCCTAAAAACATTCCCAACACCTCCTCCGTTATTCCGTGAGGGTCTTGCACCCCCAGAGCCCAGAAAAGCCGCTTTTCAGGGGCCAGGTACC
>VZTO01014695.1:0-12061 GCA_013400615.1 Syrrhaptes paradoxus | reverse complement strand
CCAATTTTGAGTAATGGAAGAATATGCATGAAAATGAGGGAGTTGAAAAGAATTTGTGAAATGTGTGACTTTCAAAACCTCACTGTTACTGAGAAGAGTAACTGATTCAACAAAACTACCTCTCAGGAAATGTTCGTGAAGCTTCCAGAGGTTCTTGTTTCCATTCAAATACATCAGTGTAGCCAGTCCTGCCTTTTCTGAAGTTCCGAGTGTGTATTTTCTTTAACAGCTTTATGTATGTACCTTTGCAAGTAGGAGAATAATCTTGTCTGAGTTAGGGAAACTTTAATCTGGGAGGCAGCAACTATTTCCACACATCTCCCATACTGCAGGTCCATACATATCTCTAACCCCCCTCGTGTGGTGGTGGTGATCTGTTATCTCCATCTGTAGTAAGAAGAGTACGTGCTTCATGTATTAGATGAGGAGTCCATCACACTAAGCCATAATTTTAAAATCCAGATAGCCTAGTTAAACTGTCCATATGCAGTTTGCCTGAAACTCCATAAGTAGCTAAGATCTTGCTAATGCAAATTATGACACAAACTTTCCACTCCGTTCGTATCTTCCAAAGCCAGGTTTCTTTGGAAGCTGTACGTAGGATGAAAACAGGCACGTTTATTCAGGTGATAGCAGTTACAGGGCTTATGGCTTCTCAAAGATGTCTGTAGTAAATGTTCCCAAGCTGAAACTGCTGAAAGGCTCCTCCCTACAGTCCTCAAGTGTACAGAAGATCCATAAAATATGCTTGCTTTATTTGTGAAAATCAGGAAATTGCCTTTGTAGCTACTCCTTCACTCTTTCAAGAATGACATCAGAGTGTCAAGTAAAACATTTCAGGTATTTCTAATGGTCTCCATGTTGATCACCATCAAAACTCTGCATCACTGTAGCATGTTGGTTTTGGGGCTGTTTACTTTGTAGGAGAACAAACACAAGTTGTGCTTTGGTTGCTTTGGAAGTTCACTTCATCTCAACTGTGCATCTGCTTGCATACAGTTCAGAATAATCAGTGAAGCCTGAATAACTACTTCATATAGAACATCCAAGCATTAAAATATTTTTCAAGTTCGTCAGTGGCCAAGTTTTAACCAATCCTTATTTGGCAGCTAAAATATTCACATTTCTGTTAGCTCTCCTACAGTGCAATTGTGCATTCTCAACCTACAGCAAAAATAAAACATTACAAAATAAAAACATAAGTATTTCTGTCAAAGTAAATGTGACTCTGGTTTCCATGCCTCATTTTCATATTTAGGGTTCAAGAAGCTTGATCTGGAAAAACTTAAAATCTTTCATCTACTCTAGCAGAACAGTTGATTA
Organism: Syrrhaptes paradoxus; assembly: GCA_013400615.1. Lineage (NCBI taxonomy): Eukaryota > Metazoa > Chordata > Aves > Pterocliformes > Pteroclidae > Syrrhaptes > Syrrhaptes paradoxus. The sequence goes on along the minus strand of VZTO01014695.1, from coordinate 10,738 downwards.
TTGTATTTCCTGTATTTAAACATTGAAAGATCAATAACTTATTACATTCTTACTATTATAAATAGCTTTTCTGACAGAGATCTTCATGTTATTATGAATGTATTTTACGATAAATGCTCTAAAGTGGTTTTGTTTTGCAGATGTTGCTAAATTTGCATAAGAAGAGTTGGATGGAAGGTTTGACACTTCAGGACTACAGTGAACATTGCAAACTCAATGAAACAGTAGTGAAGGAGATGTTAGAATTAGCTAAGAATTATAACAAGGTATTAATATCTCATTATGACAGTATAACTGTAGCTGTGTTTATGAAGGGGAAGAAATTTATTACTTAATTTCAGAAGGAAGAAGTTAGTTATCACAAGCTTTATTCAGAATGACTTGTAAAGGACTAGACTAAAAGAACAGAACAATTGTTGCAGGAACTCTTGGACCTTGGTGGTTATTTGATTGTATAATCTGTTTTCAGCAGAGAGTTTCTTGGGATTTGGTTAAATTAGGCACAAGTGTGGCTTTAATAGCCTTGTGGAGACTGTGTTTCTTACTCATCAACTGTGTAACATTTGTGTGAAGTTGCCTATTAGCTCTTCAGGCTTTGCCACCTGACTTCTTGGCGTAAACTAGCAAAGTGTGTAATTACATGTTTTGCTTTGAAATGTGAGTAACCCCATCAATTCTGTATTTTTACTTAGAAGGGAATGTAAGATTCCTGTAGATCAAAATAAGCAGTTGATTGTATTCTTCGTTCCTTTCAGTCAAGCACTGCTTGACCAGTAGAGCAGAATAAAGGTTATTTATCTGCATCATTCCAGAAGATAGACAGTATTTAGAACACATTCTAGAGCCCAGTTCAATGTTCTCTTTAGATAAAGAAATTATTATTGGTGTTGTAAGAAAGAGGAATCACAGTTATTTGTACTGTTTTAATACTGGCACTTACACTTTGAATTTTTTTTTATAAATACTAGATCTCATCAAGCACTCTGAGTAGTAAGCATGTCAGTTATTCTTGATGAGTGCTATTTTTTAACTACTTAGAAGTCCTTCAAAACAGAATTCAGTATTACATTCACTAGTTAGTGGATTTACTTTGTAAAGACACTGTGTTTGAAGGCAACAGAACAGTACAAAAATGTGTTAAAATAAGTGACTTTAAGCGGTATAAAAATGTGAGATCAAACCTCCAGTAGTTGAAACAATGTAGGTAACGTTATTTTTGGTTCTGCTTTATTAGTTTAGCCGTCTTCAACTATCTGTAACTATTGATACTGCTTGTTTAAGATTTAGGCTTAAAAACAGTTTTGTGAATATCTGACAATAAAACCATTCATGAATATTTGCCTTGATCTTTTGCACTAACACTTAGTAATTAAAACCATGTCTGCTGAAAAGATGAAGTACCTTTCCTTTTGACTTTCTGAAATGTGTTGCTGTTAGATTTTTTTTTTTTTAATTTTTTTTAGAAAGAGAATTATATTTTGAGAATCTTGTGGCTTGGGGAAAAAGTAAATGAAATCTGAAACACTGACCTTTTCTGTGTTTCTTTCACAGGCTGTTGAAGAAGAAGATAAGATGACACCTGAACAGCTGGCAATAAAAAATGTTGGCAAGCAGGTGAGGTGTGATGAATTGGAGTGAGGTGAAATGATATGCTTCGTTCATTCTAAATATTAAGTTTTACATGTGCGTAGGTGATTTTAGTTCTATGTGCAAGATATTGTCAATGCTCCAAATAATTAATTTATTTTTGTTGGAGGTTGTTGTGTAAGAAGCAAGGATTTTCACTTTAGGCAATCGGCAGAATATCTGCAAGTCCTGTCCTACGTGCGTTTGTATTACATGCTGAGGAGCAGTGTTGAGATTTGATAGTTTTTCCTTTTTTTCTTTTTTTTTTTAAACTCCTTTCTGAGAAGACACATAAAGATATCCAAGTCTGTGTCAGAGAGGCAGGCCAAAACTGTGGAGACTTTTAAAACATAGTAATAATTGAAAACAGGTGGGAGGGTTGTTTATACATTATCATGGCTAAAGAGCCAGCTCACCCCCATCCTCAGTTCATGAACACACCGTCAGTGCTTAGCTCCAGTACACATGTATGCATGTAAACTGTATTGCTTTGTATCGCTGTTGAAGGAAAATTGTTTAGGACCGTAGCTGAAACTGAAAATACCCACTCAATTCATTCTGTCCCTTTGCAATGTCAGGATAAATTGTCTGTATAGAAGACTTGACAGAAAACTATTTCTACATTTGATTTCAACATTGAGGAAGTGTGCTTTGGTGAGGGAAAAGGAGAGCAAAACAAGTTTGTAAAAGGTTGCATTCAAATTCAGGAAGAGCAATGTAAATAAGAAATAGTTTTAAAATATCCAGTGTGTCCTTAAAGAACCAGAATTTATTGTATTGCTAGTAGCAGTAGAAGGATTTAAAGGATTCTGGATTGCTCTTATGTGTCAGCTTCTAGCAGCTATGTCATAACACATCTGCACTATTGTTCAGTCACTCGTGTGTTTCTGTAGCATTCAGAACAATGGAGTTTATGCACACCTACACGTACGTAAATGTATACATAAAACATGTAAGAAGGGTTGTATTTTAAGGGTTATGATGTCATCTCAAACAGAACTTGAGCTTCACTAGTTGTTTAGATTGTTATACATACACGAAGAAAATAATAATTTTTTTCCTGATAAATTTAAGTTTTCTTTAAAATTAAACACAAAGTGGTTCAGTTAAGTAATTTTGACTGTTTTCTTCATGCAACTTATATAAAAAGCTTTGTAAACAAACAGCTGCTCCCAATAGGGATATTATGTTATTAGGCTGCATAATTTGCTCAGAACAGGGAGAATATTGGACAGCTATACAATCTTTGAAAATGAGTTATTTAAGAAGGACAGCTCACACAGATTTTTCTAGTACACTTTTCTGTAAACTTCGATGGGTTCATTAGATTTTGACAACTTTTTTTTTAAAAAAAAGTTAAAATTCACACACATTATTGTCTTCCATATTTTAATTCTTTACACACAAAAATGNAAACATGTAAGAAGGGTTGTATTTTAAGGGTTATGATGTCATCTCAAACAGAACTTGAGCTTCACTAGTTGTTTAGATTGTTATACATACACGAAGAAAATCTATTTTGATACAGTTCTTTAACAATAAAATAATTTTTTTCCTGATAAAATTAAGTTTTCTTTAAAATTAACCACAAAGTGGTTCAGTTAAGTAATTTTGACTGTTTTCTTCATGCAACTTATATAAAAAGCTTTGTAAACAAACAGCTGCTCCCAATAGGGATATTATGTTATTAGACTGCATAATTTCCTCAGAACAGGGAGAATTTTGGACAGCTATATGATCTTTGAAAATGAGTTATTTAAGAAGGACAGCTCACACAGATTTTTCTAGTACACTTTTCTGTAAACTTCGATGGGTTCATTAGATTTTGACAACTTTTTTTAAAAAAAAAGTTAAAATTTCCACACATTATTGTCTTCCATATTTTAATTTCTTTACACACAAGAATGCTACAGTAATACTACAGTAAAGTTTAGGGACACCTTTTAAATGTCCCTGATAGTTTTGCAATGTTTGGAGATTAATTACTTAATCTCAATTCTGAAACTGAAGAAGTGCACGAGTATGGCTTTCAACCAGAAATAATCTTATTGTTCTATACAAATGCCCACAAATGCCCACATCAATTGAGTAATAGTGTGTGGGGATGTGTATTTTCAGAAAACTGCTCAGGCGTAGCATTAAATTTTTCAGAACATTTGAACATATCATTGTGCATTTTTTCTCTTTTTCATGGATATAAATATGCTAATTTTCTTGCAGTCAGCATAACTATTCAAAGTCTGTGTTAGATCATGCTTGAGTCTTTACAGGATTAGAACACAGATTTGTACAAAGATCTGAAAACAAATTGCAATTTACCAGAGCTAAGATTAAAATATTGGCCTTAGTGAGATGCATAGTAAATTCCACATACTGTGCCTTGTCCTTACAACTCACAGCTATCATGGTTACTTTTCAGATGCTGGATAGAAATCTACTTCCTAAACTTATCTGAGTGATAGTATGGACTAATAAAATCTTATTCATTGAAATGCACTCATTTGCTAGGTCTTACTAGAATGGAAAATCTAGGAGCATTACTGGCCTGTGTTCCTTAACTCACAGTCATCTTAAATAGACATGATATACATGAAATCCTTCAGAGATGTGTTTCAGTCATTTCTCTCATGGCATCCTTTGTATTTCAGGATCCCAAACGTCATTTAGAAGAGCATGTGGATGTGCTGATGACCTCAAACATTGTCCAGTGTTTAGCTGCTATGTTGGATACAGTTGTATTTAAATAACCGATTTACTGTTTGTGATGCTTTCTGTGTATATTTGTTTATTGTTTTTAATACTCACAAAACGGAGACTGTAGAGGCTATATTTGATTAAACAGAGACATCTGATTTCAGTTGCAATGTAAGTACAGCACTATAACACCTTTCAGTCTCTAATTGTGCAGTTGCTTCAGTTTCTTTATGTCAGGGTCTTTACGGATTCCAAACCATTGAAGAACACAATGTGGGCAAAAATGTATTACATTTTCATTTAATATTTGGGGGAAAAATCAGTAGTACATATATATTTTGATTGTTGCAACATAATAAAAATACATTTACAAACCTGTCTTAAGTTCTGGAAGGCCTTTTTTGAGAAAGGACAGCGGGAATTAACAGTATAGGGAAAGTATTGGTAAAGATCTATTTCTACCCACTGTAAAACTACTGAGATAGTAATTGCTAGGCCAGCAAAAATTCTCTAATAATGTTGGGCTTACATTGATTACCAGATATTCTCACTGAGATTAAAAAAAAAAAATAGTAGTATAATGGAATTCTGGGGATGTAACAAAAAAAAACAAAGTGCTGAACATTCCCCTGCCAGATCCCTTTCAATATCGTTCAAACCCTAATATCCACAAAAGACAAACTGACCTTAAGAAAATTATTTTGGTTATGCTGATAACTGAATCACACAACTCTCACAAGCAGTGTCATAAATAGCAGTATTCTGAGAATAAACATCAAAGTGGTAGAGGCTGTTCTAGGGTATATGAACGCTTCCTTCTGCAAAAGAGAACCTACACGGGATGTCCACTTATATAAATATATGGAAAGAGTCCCAACTGGAATATGACATTTAAAATTGTTTTCACTGACTGGAGAGGGAAACACTCACAGGAAGGCAGGGGGGTTGGCTGCTTGGTTTTAATCAGTGAAAGACAAATAACTGCGTTTGGGGAGTGACTTTAGGTTTTTGGGCAGGGGGCTGTTTGAGGGTTTTTGTTTTGTTGGGTTTTAAGTATTGGATGGTACTTGGGCTGATTTGATTATTTTGTCTGGGCAGAAGTGTTCTCTTTCTGTGTCATACACAATATTTGGTTTACTGTTGGTTTTTTTTTTAATAAACAGCAACAATTGTTGCAGGCAAATATTTTAAAGCTAGATACATCTTCTTGTGTTGAAGATTATTTTTTAAATTTTATTTTACTTCTTACTTGCATAGTAAAGAAATAGCCCATAAAATTGTCTTATTTCCCACTTTGTGTTGAGTAATTTTCTATTTGCTTATTCATTACCATTCAGATGTGGGTTTGTTGGGTTTTTTTGTTTGTTTGGAATTTCTTAGGGTTTTTAATTTACTATTTTAGAATAACTCTCTGAAAATATATTTAGCGTGCATTTACTTCGGAGGGAAACATGCAGATTTTTGCAGCTGCCCTCCTTATGGCCTTCCCTCTGCCCCCACAGTAGGCAGTAGAATATCAGACTGGGAAGATGGAGACATACCAAACCACGTTTGCCTGTGCAGAGTTAAATGGAAGTGCTTTCTGGCGATTCGCACTAAAAACCCGTGTGTCGTCAAGGAAGGCTGTATTTGGGCCTTGCTGTTGTCTGATGTGTGCGTACTGCTGCACCCTGGGGTGGGATGGGGCAGGAGCTGATCAGGGGACCTGCCCTGGGGCTCGTCTGCCCGCAGGGCTCTGCTTCCCTGCCGCTATCTACTCCCACACACACGTGTAACACCACGAGGGAGACAGAGTTTGGCAGGTCGTGGGTTACATGGCACTGCAGAACAGGAGAGAAGCTATCACAGTGCCGCAGTGTACACATGCGTGAAAGGCCGGTGTAAGCAGGGAGCTAAACTAGTGAGTCTTACATATTCTAAATTAATTTTGACAAATGTACATCTTGCAGGGGGTAGCTGAAGGGAATCTGTTGGAGATGCAGATCTCCTGTAGTATGAGCTTGTGCTGGGGTACCCTGCTTTCTATCCCCTCCTCAGTTTGACTTGGAGGCACAATTTTCCATTTACTAAGATGTTTCATGAATAATCAGAAGGCTGGTTTTTGGGGTGTCTTTCCTCATTTTTATCCAGTGCTCTAGGAGCTACACAGAGGATTTGGAAGAACGTGTACATGCAGTAACCTGAAAAGCAGCAGCCCATATACCATCTTGGAGGAAGAAAGAGATTTTCAAGCAGCCACCTTCTGAGCCTCCAGCCGCAATGGAGCTGACCTTCATTAGCAGCTTGACCCCGCGTCACCTGTCGCCACGAAGGATGGGCATATTATATTAGCAAACCTCTCTCCTTCTATGACGNACTTTGTGTTGAGTAATTTTCTATTTGCTTATTCATTACCATTCAGATGTGGGTTTGTTGGGTTTTTTTGTTTGTTTGGAATTTCTTAGGGTTTTTAATTTACTATTTTAGAATAACTCTCTGAAAATATATTTAGCGTGCATTTACTTCGGAGGGAAACATGCAGATTTTTGCAGCTGCCCTCCTTATGGCCTTCCCTCTGCCCCCACAGTAGGCAGTAGAATATCAGACTGGGAAGATGGAGACATACCAAACCACGTTTGCCTGTGCAGAGTTAAATGGAAGTGCTTTCTGGCGATTCGCACTAAAAACCCGTGTGTCGTCAAGGAAGGCTGTATTTGGGCCTTGCTGTTGTCTGATGTGTGCGTACTGCTGCACCCTGGGGTGGGATGGGGCAGGAGCTGATCAGGGGACCTGCCCTGGGGCTCGTCTGCCCGCAGGGCTCTGCTTCCCTGCCGCTATCTACTCCCACACACACGTGTAACACCACGAGGGAGACAGAGTTTGGCAGGTCGTGGGTTACATGGCACTGCAGAACAGGAGAGAAGCTATCACAGTGCCGCAGTGTACACATGCGTGAAAGGCCGGTGTAAGCAGGGAGCTAAACTAGTGAGTCTTACATATTCTAAATTAATTTTGACAAATGTACATCTTGCAGGGGGTAGCTGAAGGGAATCTGTTGGAGATGCAGATCTCCTGTAGTATGAGCTTGTGCTGGGGTACCCTGCTTTCTATCCCCTCCTCAGTTTGACTTGGAGGCACAATTTTCCATTTACTAAGATGTTTCATGAATAATCAGAAGGCTGGTTTTTGGGGTGTCTTTCCTCATTTTTATCCAGTGCTCTAGGAGCTACACAGAGGATTTGGAAGAACGTGTACATGCAGTAACCTGAAAAGCAGCAGCCCATATACCATCTTGGAGGAAGAAAGAGATTTTCAAGCAGCCACCTTCTGAGCCTCCAGCCGCAATGGAGCTGACCTTCATTAGCAGCTTGACCCCGCGTCACCTGTCGCCACGAAGGATGGGCATATTATATTAGCAAACCTCTCTCCTTCTATGATGATTCTGTAACACCACCTGCCATTGCATATCCCCCTATTATACCAGTTTAGGAGTTGTGCACTGAAGATTTTTGGCATATATTAGCACTTCCATGTGATTGGCAGTGTACCACTGAATTCATTGCAGCTCTGCATCTACATGGATGTAGCTCCATAATTCAGGGCAGCATTTCCTGGGGTTTATCTGTGTTTCAACCCTTCTCCTGCCCGTGTAAGTCCATTACCTTTATGTTGATTCCAAGCAGGAAAAGGGAAGGGTGAGCACGCTGGTGAAACAACTACCAGAAACATAAGTTAGAACCGATATTAATAAAACCATCTTCTTAGCACTGAAAGGAGAAGGTGTAGTATGGAAAGTTGCATGTGCTGTACCACCCGTCTGCTGTACCACCCGTCTGTGAGTAAAACAGTGAACTGCTTGCTTTTCGCTTCAGAAATTATTTTATTACAATAACTTCCTTGCAGACAGTGTGTACATGATGGCTTCTATGAAGCTCCAAACAACTGAACTAGCACACGGTTAAGCAACAAAAATCTAAATGTCCGTGGGATTTGAGAGCATTGAAATACGCATCCTGACAAGTCATCCTTGTTCTAGTCTTCTCTGGATTTGAGTTTGCCAAGTTTCAGCCTGGCTTCAGATGATTATACGCTGGTCTGGGGTTTATTATGTGATGATCCAGGCTGGATTAACTATCCGTGGAATTGGAAGCTGGCTGCTGGTGTCACCTGGCAAGAGATGCGATCTGTGAAATACTTGAAGTTCAAACCGCTAAGGGGAAAATACTAAGAAAAATGAAACAAGGGAGCTCCTCCCCGGGGTAAAAAAAAGAAAAAAAAAGAAAAAAAAAAGTGCTTTTAAAAACTCCCAAGCGTGCCTAGGAAAGGAAATTGGGGCTGATGCCGGGCAGCGGCGGGGGTGGGAAGCGGGTCCCCCCCGCTCTTCGGGTGCATCTTCACGCCTTGGCGGGTCCCGCTTCCCCTGAGCCTGAGGCTCACAAGGAGACGCTGCGGGTCCCCCTCCCGCAAAGGGGGGTCCTCGGCGGGCGGGCGGCCGCAGCCCCCTCCCCGCAGCTGTGCGGGCCCCGCGGTACCCTGCGGCCGCCGCGCTCCGGCAGGTCCGGGGCTCTTGCGGGGGCCCCCACCAGGCGGAGGGCGCGGGCGGCTCCTGCCGCGGTCACCGTCGTGGTTTGGGCTCCTCGGGGCGCGGGCCGCGGCAGCGCCTGGTGACAAACGTGTGACAAAAGATGTGTGCCCTCCCCGCGCCGCCGGTGGGGCTGAGCCACGGACCCCGAGTGGAAAGAAATGCAGAGCCGGGGGGGTAGATGGATGCTTTCCACGGTGTTTTGCTGATAAACTCCAGCATTCCGGCTCCCAGATAAAATATTTATTTACTACAGAACCCGTAAACAGCGCGGCAAATACATTAGGGCACTCCGGCTGCGCGGCTTATAATTATTTCAGAACTTCAAAGAGACGGTACGTGGCCACTGGCAGTGGGAGCGGAGGGGGCATTTTCCCCCGCGAAGCAGGCACGGGTGGGCAGGGGGGGATGCGCTGCGCCGGGGGCAGGCAAATAGCGGAGGTGAGCCGAGGGCAGGGGGTGCCCAGCCCGGCTTTCCCCTCGCAGCCTGTCCCCGAAGCCCCCAGCACACGGTCCCCTTCCTGGCACACAAAGGTGGGGGACACGAGCACAGTATTTGGGGAATCATAGGGCTTTGGATTTATCTTCCAGCCGTAGTAAAAAAAAAAAAAAAAAATGCTGGAAAGGTCACATAATAATGAGCTCTTACAGCAAACACACTCTTCCCTTCCCCCTTCCCCTTCATTCTATCTCACAATAAAATCATCTCCTTCAATTTGCCATGATCGTCGCGACCAGGAGCCAGGTGATTATCCTAATTAATGTCTATCTAATTAAATTACTGTCAGCGGTTAACCAATGGCAGAAGCCGTTTCATCCTCTCCACAAGCAGCAAGATCAAAAGTGAGTCTTTCCTGATTGCTGCATAGTGTCAATTGGCCAATCTCTTCTCCCAGAGAAANAAAAAAAAAAAAAAAAAAAAAAAAAAAAAAGTAAATCAAACGTTTGGGAAGCATTTGGTGGATGAAGTGCTTTCTGTCTAGTGAGGGTCCCAGGATGTCTAGCTTCTGATACTAAGCAGCCCTTTCAGATCCAGGGACTGAAGGGTTATTACTGTGGTGCTAGAGCTATGCAGCTGGAGCATTGTCTTTCTCCCTCTATCATGCTCTCCAAGAAATTTCTCAATGTGAGCAGCAGTTACCCACATGCAGGCGGATCTGAGCTTGCCTTGCATGATCATCCCATTATCTCGACCACTGACAACCTGGAGAGAAGTTCACCTTTGAAAAAAATTACCAGGGGGATGACGAATCAGTCAGATACAGACAATTTTCCTGACTCCAAGGACACACCAGGGGACGTCCAGAGAAATAAACTCTCTCCCGTCTTGGACGGGGTCTCTGAGCTTCGTCACAGTTTCGATGGATCTGCTGCAGATCGCTATCTGCTCTCTCAGTCCAGCCAGCCCCAGTCTGCTGCTTCTGCTCCTAGTACCATGTTCCCTTACCCCAGCCAGCATGGACCTGCTCACCCAGCCTTCTCCATCGCCAGCCCCAGCCGCTACATGGCTCACCATCCTGTGATCACCAACGGAGCTTACAACAGCCTCCTGTCCAACTCCTCTCCGCAAGGCTACCCCGCGGCGGGCTACCCCTACCCCCAGCAGTATGGCCATTCCTACCAAGGGGCACCTTTCTACCAGTTCTCCTCCACCCAGCCGGGGCTCGTTCCCGGCAAGGCTCAGGTCTACTTGTGCAACAGGCCACTCTGGCTGAAATTCCACCGGCACCAGACGGAGATGATCATCACGAAGCAGGGGAGGTAAGCCGCCGCGCCGACCTCGCCGGGGGTCGGGGCTGAGCCGCCGCGCGAGCCGCCCGGAGCCTCCACCGCCCCGGGGGAGCCGCCCGCCCGCCC